>CM063263.1:8997473-9269973 GCA_032158295.1 Pycnopodia helianthoides | reverse complement strand
TAGTTATTTGACTTTTGGTAAACACCATGTGATTGTATTTATTGCTGTGTAGATTGTTCTCTTACAAGAACGTGTCTTGTAAGAACTTGTCTTGCAAGAACTTGTCTTACAAGCAAGAACTTGTCTTGTAAGAAGATGCAAGAACTTGTCTTGTTAAAACTTGTCTTGCTTTTGGAATGCGGGGTGACTTCTGTCGTTCTGAAACGTCCGGAGACGTTTTTGTCAAGCTGTAAACCGAAACATGAGTGAAGATCGCCGACTTTCGTGATTAGTTTGTGATTCATTGGCTATGTTTAAGTTCACTCTTCAGTAAGTTATTGAGAATAATGATGCCTTATGCTGAACAGCGCAGTTAAGAGTGTAAAACGTAGATTCACATGTCCCCTAAAACAAATATGGCCACATTATTTCGCCTTTCAGCCTCGGTTTGGTGTACATTAATTTGCATTGGAAGGAAATCGAGACGGATGTATCTTTCGCTTGAGATCTTTATGATCTTGCTCTACAACCCTAATTTGTTCCTACACTACATATTGATATAAAGCTCTCTTTAAAGGCCCTGTACACTATTGGTAAGATCGAAAAACACAATGTTCACAGATTCTCACATAACTTACATGATTTAAAGTAAGTAATGGTAGAAAGGGTTCCTTAAAATATTTCTGCCCAAAATGCTATCGTTTCTGAGAAACGAGTAAAACAATAGTAATAATCGCGCGCGATAATTTGAAAAAACAGAAAACACATAAGATCTCTTTTCACTATTTTCTCGTGACCTCGATGACCAATTGAGCTCAAACTTTCACAGGTTTGTTTGTTCATGCATATGTTGAATCACACAAAATGTGGACACTGATTTTGAGGAAAGGTACACGATTGGTAATCACTCTAAACAGTAATGACAATAAAAAACTGACTTGGTTAGAAGTACAGCAAGTTCCTATAGTATAAATCATTTTGAGAAATATTTCAATTCAAAATAATGTGGGTATGGAAAAATATGTCAGTTTTTATCCCCCAAGATTTTAATCTGAGAAACAGATCGTGTATTCCTAGTAGGGATTATTCGCTGCGGATTTTGGCGATATTTCAAAAACGCAACCACCTTTTGAAATGAAATTTTCACAGGTTGGTTTTACTGTTTATATACCTACATTTATATAGGATTCAAACAATCAAACGGTCCCCAAAACCGAAGATAGACTTTGCCTTTAACTCTTTAACATGCCATGCCTAAAGCTCACACAGTAAACCGCAATACTAGGCCTACACAGTTTCGTACACCACACCTCAGCAATTACAGTCACCTGCACTACCAGCATGCGGGCGGATGCTACGATCCATCCACCGCCCCCCCCCTCTCTCTCTAAAATTAATTGATTCGGTCTAAAACAAGAGATGAAGAAGAAAAAAGCAAGTATCCCCATGTGATTATCACATTTCAAATCCATGGCGGAAACAATCACTGAGCGCAATGAAGAGTCGAGCAATTAATCATAAACTGGATCTTCGCATCTCAAGTTTCAATTATGTTTTATAAAGTGTTTAGGGCCAGGGGAGTAGTAAGTCATACAGGAATACCGGATAGTACCCTGCTGGTTATGCGTCTTTTTTATAGTATTGTCTGCTATTATCTTGGCCTTGTACCCAGGGTTCTAGCCAGGATTTGGTAAGAGGGTGTCAGAATTTGCTGGAAAAACAAAAAAAAACTGGGTGTCCAAATTGTTTACTCACAATACATTTACATGTAAATGACAGATACAAAAAAGGGTGTCCACTTTTAAAACAGGGTGTCCAAAAGACACCCAGACACCCCTCTGGCTAACACTATGATTGTACCATGTGTACAGTGTGGTAATAATGCATACAGAATTTCACTGAACTCGTCGCCCTTGTCAAAAAAAAAAACACCTTCTGACGGTCAAGCGATGCTTGGCATCATTCCTCGCTATGGGTTAAGTATTAGATATTATTGTAAAAAACAACGGGTGGTCGACCGCGTAAAAAGCACTAGGTCTGTGTCTTCCATGGTCTAGCGGGAGTGGTTAAAGACATACGACGGAGTTGGTAAATACCGTAAAAATAAAATAGAATGAAATAAATTTCAAACTGACAACTCACAGACTTTGAAGTTTATACCAGTCCCAATCTGAGAGAAATGTTACCGCCTGAATTACTGTGAGTAAAGAAAATGGAATTGAAAGACCCCCCCCCCTCCAAAAAAAAAAAAAAAAAAAAAAGGGGGTGGAGCTCACTTCAATCAAAATTAACCTTCTTTTGATTTGAATGTGCACAAAAATTTTATGCGAAACAAAAACCACTTTTTGTTGTTTCCACTCTAATGTGACCACTAACTTGATGAAAATGAGGTTGGTCGCTAGACTTGTGGACAAGTCGTTGAATGTTTTATCGCGGTAATAGCGCAACGGCACTCACGCGAATCCCGCGATACTGATGCTCTCTCGCGAGACTGCCGGATGTCAACGGCCACTCTCGTTTGAATAACAAAAACAATGGGGCCGTAGGTGTAAGAGCAGAAGTCTCGCGGGAGCCAGCAGCCTCGCGAGAACGACAGCAGTGTGGCGAGATTCGCGTCAGAGCCGTGACGCGTTAAATGCTACCACCGCGACAAACATTAAACGACTTGTACACAAGTCTAGTTTGGTCGCAAGTGTTGTCATTGAAAAACTAGCGGGTAAAGAACCGAATTTCACTCTCCACTAAAAAAAACCCGATAATGCGAGAGCACCTTTAAGTTCAACAACTAGTAAATGTGGTTTAGAACTCATGCGTGGTTGAGCAATCAAGCTTATGGGACATCCACTCGACTCAAGAGGTTTTTTTTGAGAGCAATCGAGTTTTTTAAAGGGCAGTCAGACAGCGTGTTCGTCTTCAACCAGTTGTTTGAGATTGAAGTGCTTGGACGAAATGAGGCGAACGAGAGCCACAGACGCCGGCCGGCCGGACGGCAACGGTCTCCGGCCCCTCGTACGCAAGTAGTGGAACTCACCGGTGATCTTATATTACGTTCCCGGAAAACACATCCCCTCCTCCCCCGTTTTTTCCCTCTCCAGTTTAGTATCGAGTTCCATTAAAAAATTTACGAGATATATTGAACGATTAAACCCGACTGACTGGCGAGCGATTTAGAACGGCCATTCATTTTTGCAAATATTCTTCGTTGTTCGTAATGGCATCATGATTGTGGCCACACATTATTATTCGCTTGACGCTGTCGTTTCTTTTTTTGCAGGTGCAAAAAAGGAAAATTATAATAATTCTTGCAAGTGATGATTGCTGCTGGTTGATTTCGGATCCTTACTCACTCTGTTAATCGACCCTTAGATAGTGTCGAATCATCCCCGATTGCTTCATTGGGTATTCACATCATATTCACACAACACCGTTTGTCATCTCCATGCTTGTGTTTTGACCATTCCTGTTTCCGAATAACAATATTGTTGCGCGCGGTCAGCATCGTCATAATGATATTTTGGGGCATGTCTGATCTAAACTACTTTACAAGATGAAGCTGCATGTACTTCTCATCAGAATTCGATTGGTATGGGGTTGAACAAAGAAAAATTGACTAGAGCGGGATTCGAACCAACGACCTTTGGATTAACGTACCGGCGCTCTACCAACTGAGCTATATCTAGCCCTATATTGGCGGTCTCCCTATTTTGTCAATATCTTTGTTCGGGGGTGCCAGCCAGAAGCCATACAACCGTTAACTGCCGTGTAGCCAGGGATCACACCCAAGTTTACGATACAACCTGGGAAGCAGCAGCCACGGGATCACCTTGAGGGGATGCGACTTGTGGTTTATTACTTGACAGAATTCGATTGCTGGACATTCTCGATCTCGTGTCATTTTCATTAGTTGATTTCTTTGGGTTTTCCCCAGAGCCGTTTGATGTGGTTTTTTTATGTAGGGCGGTAAGATTATGCTTGAAATTTAGAACCCGCCGACTGTAATATTCACTGGATACAGACTCTAGTCTTAATAGCAGGACGGTGTGAATGGGATCTTGGTAGGCGACCGCTCTAGCCGACGATGATGATTATTTTGAGACGTTTCCACTCTACTACTCACAAAATAAAAAGCTGCATGTGCTTCTAATCAGAAATCGATTACTCGACCTTCTCGTGTCATCTTTCTAAGTTGATTTCTTTGGGTTTTCCCTAGAGCTGTTTGGAATATGGTAGAACTATAAATCATGGATGAAGACCTCTGGCGAGGCGGTGTGAATTGGATCTTGGTATCATGATGATAATTATGATGATGATGTTATCACGGGGGGGGGGGGAAGTCCCCTGCTTCGTATTCTGTGGTCGTAAGGGCTCGATTGGATTTCGGTGAACGACCTTTTATTATTGTGCAACTCTTCGATGTCATGGCGGCGACGCGAAGCGAAATGAAAAAAACTTTGGCTTAACAGGCTCTGGGCTTCGTTTGAACTTGGAAACACCGTGCAAAATGTACACTGCTTCCAAATTGATGACCCTGACCTGAACAGTTGGCTGTAATGGTTTTGCCATTTACCAAAATTAAACATCGGCAGAAGTATTGAGATAGTTACAAAAGTTTGTGTCTTTATGCATGCGTGATTTGTGATTATATGAAATAATGGCCGTGTCCGGTTTGATGGCTTCGGCTACAGCCATGGCCGATGTCATGGGTTTTTGTCCCCGGTGTATGGGTGTTTCCCATACGGACAAAGTTGATTCATAAGAGGGCGCTATCACACAAAACATCCTGCATCCTACACAGTTCGCCATTATTTGGGGGGGGGGGGGGGCACACACACACAGGATCTCCTGCTACTCCACTTGGATCGCTAAATTGGTGTATTCGTCAACGTTGTCGCTGCAGGGAACGGCTATAGCCATAGCCGAAGTCACTTTATTTGGACGCGGCCTAATAGACTCAGGGATAATGGCTTAATGGTGACGTAATTCTTTTGAGTCACGCCCCTGGCCTTTTTACCAATTTGTGTTGGTCTGGAAGGAAAACCTGATTAATTTTTGTGATTCTGACAAAATGAATCTGGAAAAAATCTCATAAATCAGTCGATAAAAAGAGTCTTGATAAGTAGTTGTGTGAAAACAAACGAACCGTACTTGAAGTAAAAATGAACAATAATGACAAAATACCAATGTAAAAAATATTACGTTTATTTTATGTTTTCATCTTAGTTTCATTCAAGACGGTTCCGAAATTGTCCCAAAACGGTTTGTTTTACTGGATTAATTTTTCCTCTGTTATTTTGCTTTTCGTTTTCAAGGTTTGAAAGTCGATGTGGACGACATTGTCCGTGCATCAGCAGGGGGACAGACGACTCTTTCATGTAACTATACAGACACAAAGCTGAAGGGGAGCAGCACAAACAACGGAATGTCTGCACCACTGGACGTACGGTGGATGCGGAATGGTTCGACGGAAATCCTCCTGACGAAAACGGCATCCACAATCAAGGGGAAGTGGTCAGACGAGGGACGTGCAACGGTCGTCGGACAGGCGTCGTTACTAATTTACGCAGTCTCTTTTCGAGACGGTGGGAAGTATACATGTAAAGTTGGAGATGCGCAAGGGACCACAGAGCTTCTTGTTGACGGTAAGGTTTGATTAACTTTCAACCGCCATGATTACGGATAATAAATGACAAACATTTTTCATAAAATGTTACTTTTCGACCATCCCTGCCAGATAAACCTTTGACCACACATCCTATTCACACGTACAGAGATTCGTACACAGTCATTAGTGAATAAAACAACCGCTAGTAATGATAAGAATTATGTACACGTTCAGACGATCAAAAGTGGTAGGCGACTAACTACGTCACTTCGGGGCGGACCAATCATAACGCCGATATAGAAATGTTTATCCAATGAAATCAGGGATAAACCAATGATAAAGACAGGGGACCAGTCTATCATTGTCGGAGCCATTGAATGAAATTTATGAACTCTTGAGGGCGCAGTGTCAAATGTGAAGCAAAATGGCCGCGCCCATCCGCGACTTGTGTAGAACCGGTGGCGCTTTGTCAACACATCGGTTACGGTAGTTGCCTGGTTATTTGTTACGTTGTGAGTGTCGTCTTTAGAAAAAGTGGGATTTTGTGACGAAATCTTTATCTTAGAATAATGCAATCGATCATGAAGTAACCCTAAAAATTAAAACATAATTTTGTGCACATTGCTTTCGATCATCGACAAGTTTTGAATTTGATGTTTGAAAATTTGATTTTGAATGTGTGGGTGTTATACCTTTCTCTATGGTTATACCAGGTCCAGAGGTGTTTACTGACATTACTACTAACTTACTGTTACATGTCATGATGTCACTGTCTCAGTCACTGAGTCAGTCAGTCAGGGCTAATTCTACCTCCATGCCCATGGTCAGTGACAGTGGTTGTAACTTGTATACTTGTATTTGTAATTGGAATGTATGCACCTGACTTGAGTTAAGTGTTGTCAGACTCAGACTCAGACAGAGTGTGGGTTTTACCCTGATAGTGTTATAGTGAAACTGACGTAGATAGCATGGGGGAAGGAAATGTAGATAACCACAAGAGGTGACCCTCTTAAACAAAATAATTTTCAATCCTCTCCATTTTTCTCTTTGCTTACAACCATTAGCGTGTTGTGGCCGAGCGGTCTAGCGCTCCAAATTCAAGTTGTGGTGGCCGAGTCAACACAATGTGGGTTCGAATCTCGGTCCCGGCACTTGTTGTGTCCTTGAGCAAGACACTTGACTATAACTGCTCCTTGGCGTTTATGGCCTAACTTATGGATCCTGCAGAGTACAAGAAGAAGAAGTTCAGATGACAACTGGGCTCGTACGTGATACCCACCAGCAGTCTGGTGTTGGTACCATTTCATGCAATAGATGGATTGCAATACGCGTCATCGGCTGCCATCGTTGATGAATCGTGCACGCGTGAAGAGCAATCATTGGCTAAGAGTCGTGCATAGCGCGTACACGTGTGCACTTTTCCATCGTTTTACATCAAAGATGGCGGTCAATGACGCGTACTGCAATCCATCTATTGCAATTATTAACAGCAACTGGTTCTGCTTTTTGACAGATGGATCTCTGGTCTGGATCTCAGCTGTAGTTGGGCTGTCCCAACTATAGTTTGGACAATTCTAAAGTTGTGACAGAACAGAAATAATTCACAGTATAGTTTATGACATACAAGTAGTACAACCTTCTTAATCTGTTTTGTATATTTCTGCAACAGAAACCCCCCGTATTTTGAACATTCCCGCTGAGCTTGTGATCAGCACCGACAGTGCATTCGAGCTGACCTGCACAGGAGCGGACGAGCTGACCTGGGAATGGCCCACTCACCCCCGGCAGAGCTTCGCCATCTCCAGCAGACAGGATACCTTTTCTGCCCGCCGGATGAGCATTCTGAGAATCGAGCAGACGTCAACGGAAGACACTGGGGAGTATCGATGTATTCACAGCCATGCGGACTCCCAAAGCAAGTGGTACTCCACCCCAGTGTACATCTTTGTGACCAACGAAAGAGGTAAGTTAGGCCAAATAAAAAAACAAACATGTTAAGCGTCCCCCGCCCGCTTCCTTTTTAGAGCCCTTTTTCTTTTGTAAGGATAAATTTTTACGATCTCTGACGAAAAAAAAAATCAATTCTAAAATACATAGCATCGTATTATTTGACATTAGCACACTGAAAAACACACAGAAAAAGCTGGCAACCATCTTGAAAAATAGCTCGGCCGGTTGTCTTGAAAAATGTGTCGTGCAGCCATTTACTTTAAAAAAAGAAAGAAAAAAAAGACTCCTCCCTCCTTTTTTTCAAAAAGGCAGGACGCTAAACATTTATTTATTTATTTTCATTGGGGGGGGGGGGGGATTAATTTGAGGGCCTGCACACTGAAAAGTTCATACCAGTGCGCCCCAGGCTCAAATTTAGAGGGAAAATTCACAAGACCTTTTACAAGAGCTTGTAGCTTGAACTGGACCAGAATTTTTAAACAAAATCCTCTATCTTCCAAAATCATTAAAATCCTTGGGTTGATTTTGGAATACTCGGGAGGGTTGAGGGATAATGTGAAGTTGGTAATAAGTTTTCATACTTTTTTAATATGCTGACTTTCTTCTTAATTTATTTCTGCTGCAGAGTCGTTATTCTTAGCACAAGCCCAAACGACCCTGGTACGTTTCTGGGACGAACTTTTCATCATTCCCTGCCGGGTCAGCTCGCCCAATGCGACGGTGAGCCTCTTCCCAACGGAATACGTCACCAGTGATGGTTTTACCTCGGCCCTGGGTGCGACCTATGACCCCAGGGTGGGTTCACTGTGGATGCAGAGCTGACCGACTACGGCGGCAACACCTCGTGCAAGGCTGTGCTGGGCGACAGGACGGAGGTCCAAAGTTTCAAGGTGGATTTTGTTGGTAAGTCGAGTCGCCTCAGGGAAAAACTACGGAGCTGTCGATTATCCAGATAATGGGACAATTTATATTACCAAGTAAACTAAAATTAAGATATGTCTTTTTCTATGGCCCTGGGGTAAGGCTTTTCAGCCAGGCCACCTGGATAACCAAATGGCCCAGCCCCCTTCTTTTTTCAAGGATATTTGTCCTTCAGGTTTGTTTGTAAAAAGTGTATAAAATAACAGTAGTACAGTCGTATCCTCTGATCCCTGCACTGCCGTTTCCCAGGTTGCATCATAATTTGGGTGTGATCCCTGGTTATACGGCAGTTTAAGGTTGAATGGCTTCTGACTGGCACCCCTGAACAAAGATATTGACAAAATAGGGAGACAGCCAACATTAGGGCCAGATAGCTCAGTTTGTAGAGCAGCGGCACGTTAACCCAGAGGTCACAGGTTCACCTGCCATTCTAATCAATTTTTCTTTGTTCACCCGAAATTGAAATAACAACAAACAGAATGTTTTGTTTTTTTTAATAAACAAAACTCTGTGTGGTAACTTATAGGAAGGCCCCAAAACATCATGGACGACCCCGAAATTGTCATCGACAGAAACAGTAGACTTGAGCTAGTCTGCACAGGTGTCCAGCCCATGCGCTGGATTGTCCCAGACGATGTGGGAAGCAGACTAGAAACAGTGGAGACACTGAGCCAGTCTCCCAACTCAGACCCTATGTACCGGAACGTGCTGATTCTGGACGACACACAGTGGCTGGACACCGGGGAGTACGGCTGCCAGTATACACGCTACGCCACGTACGCTGACCCACGGTTAATATCGACAGTCTACGTCTTTGTTCGGTCTCCGGGTAAGTAACAATAATAACTAGTTCTTAAAAGTATAGCGCATTCAACACGCTTTACATTAGTGCCCAGGGCCCAATTTCTTGGCTCTGCTTACCGTAAGCAAATAATCAGCGCTTACGGAAGCAGGGAATTCCGTGCTTACGTCAAGCATTTTTCAAGGTTTATCAGGGAAGTTTTGATTGTGCGCGTGCGTACTCCACGTTACTAGGCATTCTTCCTTACACAGCTAGCGAAGAAATTCAGCACTTGCACAGTGAGCGGAGAATGGTGATCGCAAGCGCAGAATTCGGCGGTAAGTAGAGCCATGAAATTGGTCATGAGGCAAATAACATTTTATAGAAACCCCATTTGCGAATCATGCCCGAATTTGTCCAACCATAACATAGGTATAATGATAACATAAACTTCAATCGGGCAAAATTCTTGATTGTTTATAAGTAACTGGAAACTGAGGTAAAGTCTTGTTCTCAGGTTTTCTTTGTTGAATTGTAAAATTTGTTTATACTTTGACTTTGTCCCGCTTTGCACTAAGCTTGGGCGATACCACGATATCATCGAATATCGGATACTAGTTCTGAAACGATTACAATATCGGGTCACGTTTTTTTTAATCGTGATATCGGTAAATCGCGATATCGTTAAGTATCGCGATGTATTTCCTAGCCGAGACGATCTTGCAACAATAAATCTCCTTGTCGAGACGATATTTCAACAATAAATCTCCTTTTCGAGACGATTTGCTGCAACAAAGAGTTGGAAGTCACAGACCGCAACCGCAAGGTTCCCAAACAGATCCGATCCGACGGGGTTTAGTCTTCGGAAAAAAAAAACAACATCAAAGCCTTAGCGGTCAGGCGGTCTCACACAGACGGGTGTTATCACTTGCAATATCACGTGTGTGTTGCGGACGTGCGAGTAGCGTGATCTAATTAGCTATGCACACATAAAGAACAGTCTGTCATGCGCAGTTAACACATTAAATGTGTGTAAGTAATAGGCCCAGGTTTTCATACCATAGGTTTAGAGTAAAACCCGAAGAATAGGTGATTGGAACAACGATATAAATGTTAGGTCAATCATAGCCAAAACTCACACCGTGAGATTTGTAGTAAATTGACGTCATAAAAAAATAATCTTGATTATATCGAATATCGCGATATATTCTTGACGATATATCGTGGCTGAGAAAAAGCGATATCGCCCAAGCTTACTTTGCACGCCCTCCAGCAGTGGGCATAGAGTATCATCACCGTGCGACATTTGAATATAACCAGATCGGCTATTAGGAAAGCTCAAACTTGCCACAAAGCACAAACAGCAGATAGATATAATAATGTTTTTCTTTGTCCGTTTCCCCAATGTACAGAGACCAATGAGCTCTTTCTTCCAGCCGCCGATGATGTCTACATCAAGAATGACAGCATATCGTTCATAGTTCCCTGTCGAGTGAGCGATCCCAACGTCACCGACTCGGTGACACTCAGCATCGTCTACACGGTCTCGTCGGATCCTGTCGCCGATCTGACCTGGATTGAGGACTACGACCCCAAGGTCGGCTTCTTCGTCAGTCTCGACCTCCAGGACCAGACCAGGAAACTGACGGTCCTGTGTAAGGCTGACATGCGGTTCACGTCCTTTCGCCTTTTTCAGGAAGGTAGGTGACTTTAGTCGTACGTCTTACAAGTCGGTGGTTTTGCTGCATGAGGTTACTCGCAAAAACAGACATGTGCGGAAGCGTATAATTTACGGAGGTATGTGTAGCTGATGAACACGGTGTTCAATATAAATCACAGCAAGACCGCAGGTCCAGTTACTGGAACAGAAGTATTTTGTAACTCCTGAGGAGTATGCAGCACCGCAATCGAATGGCGGCACAGTTTGCTGTAAAATCATTGGCATCGGCAATCTCTACCCTCGCATGTACCATTAGACCCCTTGCATGTGCCGCCCTCGCTGAGGTCAAACAATGGTAACACGCACGTTCGTACGCACCACGTACAACTATCGGCCAATGAGAGGTAGGCTTTTGTTAACCTCAGTGAGGGCGCTGTTTGAGCTCCTGACGTTGTAAGCAAGGGGTCTGTTTACTCCAGGGTGATGAGAAACGATGAAAGTCAAGTCCCTTTGTACAGTTACGTGTGTCAGTGGAGAAAGTACTTTGGTTTTGCTGTCACGTCAGATCTCAACTTTGCTATAATTCCATATCTCGATTGTTGCACCAGAGACGCTCTGTGCAAAATTGCCTTATTTAGGAGCCTTCGGTTTTGTGCATGCATCTACATGTAAGATAATCTTACTGAGATCTGTTTCTGCACTGTCAAAATTGATGTGTAAGGAAAACACTTTTTTTTTTTTTTGAGACAGTGTTTTTGGAACTGACATCACAAGAAGATGGGAATGAATTTACTGTGACGAAGCCAATGATGTATTTTGCCTTTATCCGTAGGTAAGACAGAGGGAGAGAACCTCTTCGTGACACAGATTGTCCCATCAGCGCGGCAGCTGGTCCAAGGAACAGGGCCACTGCGGATCACTTGCAGCGTGGAAATCCCCTTTTTGGCATACAACGGATGGAACTACAATGCTTATCCCCAAATGGAGTTCTTTTTCCCCAATCAACAGGTGCGTTTAACAAAAGATCGGTATTTATGTGAAGATGGAACTTTATAAGAATAATAAGAACAATAACTAGACATTCAGTGTTTTGTCCTTGGTTCTCATAATGAATTTCATGGATCTGCTTAAGCAATACACACAACTCATAGTGGGTATACAATGTAACAGACCGAGCAAGTGGCTCCCAGTGTGCAGAGAGAAGCATGGCTGCTTCCGAGTGCTTCTGCTGTAAGGTAGAAAGCAGCCACGTTTTTCCATGCACACTGTGCGTCGCTTGCTTGGTTGTTTACCCACTATGAGTCGCGTGACTCATGTTGCCGATTGTGTCTATTTAATACAAGCAACAATGAGCAGGATACAAGTCACAGTAGGTTTGTGCATTACAGCGTTAGTTTAGTCCTATATTAGTAACTATGGAAAGTCCTATAGTTAGAAGCAGATATAGGTGTAGCTCTATGTAGGACTCTTTCTCTGTGCTGTACACAGTGTACAGAGTCCTAGATATGAGGGTCTGTTTCCGGGGTGGAGCATTTACAGAGCTCCATAATTCAAATCTTACCCATAAGAAGCGACTAATCTCACATGGATTAACATTCAATGGCTGCATACAATTTTTGGCAGTGGGTTTTGGTCGCCGGATATTCCTCAAGTGATATTCAGGCCTGCCGCCGATTTCACGAAACTTGACGCAACTGCGTAAGTCCACTTGCGCAACATTTATTGCATAAGCTGTGCACCACTAACACAATAAATCTTGCACAAGTGGATTACGCAGTTGCGTAAAGTTTCGTGAAATCGGCTGCAGGACTTTCATCTTTGAGAGGGCAAGGCCATTTTCAGTTTGCAAAGGGCACTTCAATCGGAAAATCTTGAAATCAATGGGCAACTTAAGAAAGGGCACCAAGGCCAAGACCAGGGCAACAGTGGCCATGGCCTCCGTGGCCTCCGTGTAAATCCAGGCCTGGATATTGAATCACGTGATTGATTCTCGACCAATCAATTTTCACAATCTATTACCGTGGTATAACCATATTTCTTATTTCATCACCTACTTCAGAAGGAGGAGATGGGGAACTTGGAGATCACAGCGACACGTTTGGATCTGAATCAACTCATTTTAAAAATTCACTAGCAACCTGACCCTTCACAAAGTCTCGCTGAAAAACGATGGGACGTACTACTGCAACATTCACAACGAGGAGACCAACGTGACCATAAGTGACAGCGTGAGCGTGATCGGTGAGTCTGGTAACCCGGCAAAACGTTGATGGTGAAGAGTATCCCCGGCATTAGCCACATAAATAGTGACGATCCACTTCGTATCCGTGGCCCAAGCACCAATGCAATCCGAGGATTAATTTAAATAATCTCTGTCGAAAAAAAATAAAGAAGATCGTATTTTTAGACTCTAGCACACCGAAAAAACACACAGAAAAAAGCTGGCAACCATCTTGAAAAATATGTGTGTCATATGGGTGGCCATTTTTGAAGGCAGGACACTAAACATGTTTTTTTAATGTATTTTGTCTTGTACAGGGAGTGGCTATATGAGTCTTTCGCACTACCTTGCCGACCAAGACACCTTCGAAGTGGTGGAAGGAGAAGCCAAAGTATGCATTCAAATCTTGATAGAAGCGTTTCCGAAGTGCTACGTTCCGTTGGAGCAAAGACGGCATCAACCTGACCAACGAGACGCACCCGCAATTTTCGGTCACAAGCGCGCCGCTCGAGGAGCACGTGCAGGTCGTCTCCGCGTGTGTGCAGAATCTCTCGTTGGCAGACGGAGGGTCCTACACCATCACTGGCCGCCAACGGGTACGAAAGACGTAACCTTAGCGCTGAAATCCTCATTCTGGGTAAGATAGAATAAAACGGATTAGTAATTTTTTGTCCGAATATTAATTTTAGCATGTGGACAACATTGCTTGATGTCAAAGACCTGGGCCAAATTTCACGGAGCTGCTTAAGCACAAAAACGAGCTAAGCACAACCAAATTTTGCTAACCAGAAAAAGGTTACCAGCTAAAAATAACATTTCACATTTAGCATCTGTGACTGGTATCCTGCAGAATGTTTTTAGGCAGTATTTTCTGCTTAAGCAGCTCTATGAAATTGGGCCCAGTATCCACACTTATCCACAGGTAGGGTCACTGATTGGTAAATCAGTGAACATACCATGACAGCTTTTTGCTGTTTTCTCAGCAAGTAGACTTTGTATTCAGCTGAAACTTTCACAATATGTGATTTTTATCGAATCTGTCGTTATTATTTTGCCTTTAAATAAGAATTACATTGACAAAACCAACCTATGACCCTACCTATAAAAATGTATGTCATAATTTTTTTTTGATAAGTGCCACCTTTAAGCTTGGGTCATTTTTGCCTAAACAACTACAGTATCAGAGAGTTTACTTCTCTGTCAAAAAAGTGAACTTTTTCTTCTTTTTTTCTTCTTTTTCTGTCATTGTTATTAGAATCTCCCCAGGTTAACTTAACGGTCAGCCCAGAGCCACTTTTCCAAGATCCGCCGCTCTTCTACACACAGCAGGACAACCACATCACCTGCCACGTCTGGGGTAACCCCTTGCCTGACGTCGCCTGGTTCTGGCGGGCGTGCCCCGACAGCTTCTGCACCGAGGTCAGCTCGTCACGGGACGACGACTACCACTGGGCTCCGATAGCAGAGCTCGGATGGACGAGCAGGGTAGTGCAGCGTGAGATGCTCCCCGATCATCGTAAGATCGTGTCGGTTCTGACGGTCCGGATCCCGGGCAGGCGGGGATTCTGAGATGCTTGGCGACGTCTACGTCCAGTAAGATACACGAGCCAGGGTTTGAAGACCTTGTGTACAGGCCGTCAGGTAAGAGGTTGTTAGGAATGTGGATTTTTTATTTATTTTTTTTCACAGAGTATACAGTGCTTTAAACACTTAAAGCATGTTTCCCTCCATCCTACAATCTAGACTGCTTTGAGAGGATTATAGATTCCTACCTTCAGCTCCTCCGAGTTAATACCATCTTAATTGTTTTCTTCTTGTAGCCCCCGTACCAAGAGTGGCTTTTAAGTCTTGTCGAGGCGGACTTGCATTTACAAAAAAACAACGCATTTACAAAAAAACAACATCAACTACTAACCAACCAAAATGATCTGTGGTATAAAATGAAAAACTATATACATGTATGGCCTCACAATCCAACCAAAGCCAGGCCCGGAATTTCATCTTTGAGAGGGCATTTTCAATTTGCAAAAGGGCAATTTGCGGGGGAAACAGAGGCCGTGGCCTCCCTGTAATTCCAGGCCCGCAAAGCAGAGTCTTTTTCAGGGATTGGAAAATCTCTGAGCGCCTGAGTAGAAATAAATATTTCATGAAAACTAATTATATCAGGTACATTTTTTATGGAAATGACTGTAATTTTGTCGTCCCCAGATTTGCGGATGACCTTCCGGCTGCGCAGCAGGTGAAAACGTTCTACATCCACGACCGGACGACTCTGACCTGTAAGGCCAACATCTTTGCCTTCTCGGGCGATCTGGTCTGGGACTGGGCCCCCGCCGCCAACGCCTCCGACTCCCTCGAAATCGCGGGCGACGACGACAGGATCATGGCCACCGAGAGGACCGGGTACCATTATCAATCTGGGCTGTCAATAGAGGGCGCATTGAGGAACAACTCCGGCGTGTACCGGTGTCGCGCACGGCAGCGCAGCAACGGGGAACGACAAGTTGTGCATGACGTCCAGCTGAATGTTAAAGGTTCGTTTTCAGAAACTGACACTTTTTTAAAAATCTCTCCTACCATCTCTATTTTTCATCGTGTCTCGAAAACCTCGTCGCCACTCTTTTATTTCCGTTACTATTATTATTATTGCAGATATTATCCCACCAACAATCACGGAGGGTTTGCCGCCACATAATGACCTGGACAGGAAGCGCCGACTCCCAATCAATTTCAAGCTGGAGTGCCGGGCATCGGGGGACCCGATTCCCAGCCTCGCCTGGTACAAGGACGACAGACCGATCACCTCCAGGAACGTCACCGTCGGCGACATTCAGACGTTCTCGCGGGAGAACTACACGGTGGTGTCGCAGTTGTTCTTGGTGCCGGTGATCACCGAGGCCCACGGCGGAAATTATCTCTGTCTGGTGTCGAACCCCGGAGGCGAAGTCAGCAGCCAGGGTCGGATACACATTGGAGGTAATAAAAAACAAAAACTACAAATGTTCGTCACTGTTCTGCTGATTTTTTAACTGCAAATTTTATGTAATAAATGTAGGAAGATGACAACAGATACGCCTCCAAAGAAGAGGAATCTATTACCATGGTGTTACAAAACAATTGTTGCACCCTATGATGAAGTCCATGGGTTTTTTACTCTCTTAGTGCAAATAGCATTCTCGGCTATACCTTGGGTGCCATTTGCCCCCTCAGGTGTACACTTAAACACCATGGACCCATAGTGTAGCCAGAGGGGTGGTCTGGGTGTCTTTTAAGTTTAAATTTGGACACTCTGTTTTATCTGTCATTTACATGTAAATATATTGTAAGTGAACAATTTAGACACCCAGTTTTTTTTTTAATTCCAGCAAATTTTGTGCACCCTTTTACCAAATCTTGGCTAAAAAACCTTGCACGGACCCCATCACAATTGTATACAATATCAAACTGGACGTGGAATTTCAGAATTTTGAATTTCTTTTTTCTCCAGAGAGTCCAACAGCAGTTATTGAAGAAGATGTGGTCACGAGAAAAGTCGGAGAGAATCTGACCGTAGTTTGCCAGACCACGGGGGAGCCGTCCCCCACCATCACCTGGATGAAGGAGCAGAAGGACACGGGGGAAGCAAAGGAGATTCCGCTGGAGATGTACAACAACCAACAGAGGGCGCTCTCCTTCAAGGCACTGAAGCAGGCAGACTACGGCAAGTACTTCTGCGTCGCCAAGAACATTTATGATGAGGTGACGGCGGAGGTGACAGTCATCTTGCGTAAGTTGAGCTTCTTAACTTCCTCTTCAAAAATCCTCCATTAAAGACACTGGAAACCTTTGGTAATTGTCAAAGACCAGTCCTCTCACTTGGTGTATCTCAACATATGCACAAAATAACAAACCTGTGAAAATTTGAACTCAATTGGTCGTCGAAGTTGCGAGATAATAATGAAAGAAAAAACACCCTTGTCACACGAAGTTGTGTGCTTTCAGATGCTTGATTTCGAGACCTCACGCGTGAGGTCTCAAAATCAATTCAAGAAATTACTTCTTTCTCAAAAACTACGTTACTTCAGAGGGAGCCAATTCTCACAATGTTTTATACTATCAACAGCTCTCCATTGCTCGTTACCAAGTAAGTTTTTATGCTAAAAAATATTTTGAGTAATTACCAATAGTGTCCAGTGCCTAAATTTAAACAATTTCTAAGACTCTTCTTTTACCCTGATGCAGGAGCTACTACTTTGTCAAGATATTTTTGTAATTGATTTGATGTGCATGGATGTAAACGAAACTTGGTAACAAAAATGGTAATGGCCCACCCCTTCAACCTCAGCAGAGTCTTTCTCAATGGCTGAATTAATAATATTAATAACAACATTGAAAAACCAGTTTGTTTTACTTGTTTCACAAACTGCAGGCTGGCATAATTCATCTATCATTCAAAAATCAATGATACAATGATACAATGATACGGTCGGACATTAGGAGGGTTAAACATAACCATGATTAAATCCTTTTTATTTTTCAGTATCTGGAGACGTCTTGCTGTTGCCTCTCCTGGTGATCGGGATCGGCGTTGGAAACGATCATCCTAATCCTAATCCTCTGCCTGTTGGCGACACTCAAACGGGTAAAGGATAATCTTTTTTAAACGGATTAAATTCAACGTAAGCCTTGCGCGATGTCACAGCAGATCGACCAAAGTAAAAACTGCCGTGTTTATGTAACTCCCTGTATGCTCAAATGTTCAAAGACAATGCGTTGACTGAAGTTTGTCTTTTGTCACCCTCAAATGTTGCCCAATTGATTAAGCGATCATAACCCTAGGCAGACTATCTGACGTCACGCTTCAAGGCTCATGAATAACGCCTGATACCGGTGTTAGAACTTGGGCTCAATTTCATAGAGCTGCTTAAGCAGAAAATTCATGCTGAAATCAGTAGGGGACACCAGTCACAATTTGAACATGTGACATGGTAGTTTGGCCGTTAACCTTTTCTGGTAAGCATAGTTTTGTGTTTGCTTAGCTACTTTTTGTGCTTAAGCAGCTCTATGAAATTGGCCCCTGGCAGCTTCCTGCCAGAGTTACCTTTGACCTTGCATGTCACACACCCTACACTTACTTGTGTGCATTTTTTCCCCATGAATGAAACACCGAAGTAAATACCATTTTAAAAAAACTCTGTCAATATTTTTTGAGGATTTGCAACCATAAGGGAGAAGATGGCATACATGTAGTTTTGTTGGTGTAGAAATACAGTGGTTCTGCATTGATTCACGGTCGGTCTCCATTACATTTTTCTAAATTTTTTTAATATATATTTCTTGCAGATGCGGCTTTTGGCGCGTAAAGCCAAGCGGAACTCCCAACAGGATGTGGAGATGTTCCCGATGAATCCCCGGTCCCCGCGGACCCCCATGTCCCCATTCCGCATGTCCTTCAGGGAGGAGTTTGCCGATCATTTGCCCTTTGACGTTAAGTGGGAGTTCCCCCGCGATCGTCTGAAGCTGGGTGAGTTTCAGTTTCATAACAGGCACTTCTTAAGGGACCTTGTCAAAAATTGTTTATTTTTAGTAATTGTTTATCATTTTGTATCATCGTACAGTGTGAAGTCAGCCATCTTTACAGGCAAAATAAATCATTTATTGAGCAGACAACTGAGCGCTTTGAGTAAACACCCCCGTGAGACACGCAAGAGTTCTATCAAACTCATTGCATGATTGGTTAGTGAACCAGTTGGCTTCATCCTCTAGACCAAGGGGAGACCCAAACTCCACAACCCTAGTTCTTTATTCATGGTGATTTAGAGAGTCTGCAAATCCTCTGAAATGTAACACCCATGAGGTTCAGGGGGCTTCATCCTCGAGACCAAGAGGAGACCCAGACCCACAACTCTAGTTCCTTATTTGTGGTGATGTAGAGAGTCTGGTGCTCAGGAAACAGTGACTTATTTGTCAGAATTTGTTAAAGTTTTGTACAACCACTTTACAGGAAACTGCGGTTTGGGTTATAGGTTACTATAGTAATTATTTCTTCTAATTTATTCAGGTTCTCTGATTGGTCAAGGGGCGTTCGGTATGGTTTTGAAAGGTGTTGCAGCAGGAATTAATCACAACGATCGCTACGTCCCTGTGGCTGTTAAAACAGTTAAATGTAAGTATTTAAAATCTGCACTTCTTCGTAAACGTTCCTTCCGTTTTGATTTTTCTCAGGGCCCCGTATCTATCTCGACCATCTCAGAGAAACTTTTCAAAGGAAAATGAGTCCAAGTTTGATGTTTTGATTTGGGTTTGTTTTGTGTTTTTTTCCAGCGGACTCAAGTTACATCGATCGCAAAGCTCTTCTTGGAGAACTGAAGATGCTTATCCAAGTTGGACATCACTTAAACGTTGTCAACTTTCTCGGTGCTTGCACACAAGAAGGTAAGTAGAGGCTGGATGTGTTGTGTAATACCTCCCCTTAAGGTGATCCACTGGCTTGCCGCTTTCCAGGTTGTATCGTGAACTTGGGTGTGATTCCCGGCTACACTGCAGTTAAGGTTGTATGGCTTCTGACTGGCACCCCCGGACAAAGATATTGACAAAAATAATATAAAACAGAAATGTTTTAGAAACATAGATACTATGTTACCATGGGAAACATCGGACGATGTCAATTCAGGTCATATGACCTTTACTTTGACCTTTTTAGTTGAGTGGAAGTAGGTCAGATCTTGCAGCCGTTTGCGGCCGCTGTGGCCATTTCAGTACAAGCCGTTTCAGGCTGCTATGGTCTCTAAAGGGTTAATTAAGGCCAGCAGCATCGGGGCAATATTCATAAGTTCTCCCCGGGGGAAGAGGGTTTTATTTTACAATTTTTAGCTGATGGAAGAGTCATGTAAAGAATTTTTTCTTTTTCAAAATCAGCCTCCCCTCTCGTCATCGTCGAGTTTTGTCCGTACGGCAACCTCTGCGATTACCTCCGCTCCAAGCGCGACAACTTCCGGAAAGCCCAGCAGAAGAGCGAGCAGGAAGAGAACGAGATGAACGAGCTGAACTACGCGGACCTCGTCCTGAAGGAGGCGTGCGTCAGCGAGCCGGCTGCCGTGGAGTACGAGCTGGTCGACAAGGAGGCGAAGATGGTCGCTGAGAAGGCGGGTGATGGTGGAGGACCTTGTCTGCTACTGCTTCCAAGTGGCTAGAGGGATGGAGTTCTTGGCGTCGAGGAAGGTGGTGGTTTAAACAGGGGAGGAATGATTTTGGGGAGGTGCTTATCTTGACGCTTTTTGGTTTGCTGAAACTGCTGTTGCTGATATAGTCTGTTGCTGCAGCTGCTGTTGGGTTGTTTTTTTTACTTGACTGCTCTGCTGCTGGTCCTTGCTGCTGCAGGTCTATTGCTGCTGCTAATGTTGCAGTTGTTGCTGCTTCTCATGTTGCTATAGCTGCTGGTCTTTTTTGCAGTTGGTGTGTTCGTGCTTATTGCATCTGCTGCTTAGTGTTGGTGTATTGCTGCATCTGGTCAGTTCATGCTGCCTTTGATGTTGTGGCTGCTGTTGTGTTTTTTTGCTTCTTTTGTTTGTTTGGCTTCTGTTGGCGTTGCTTGCTGTTGCTGCTATTGATACTGCTGGTGTTTGTGTTGCTGCTACTGCAGCAGTTGTTGCTGTGGCAGCTATTGAAAGTGATGGTGCTTGTATTGGTGCTACTGCCACTGCTGTTGCTGCTGGTGCAGTTATTAGTTTTGTTTTAATAGTTGTAACTGATTTAGTTTTGTTGTCCACTCTCCATGCTTGATTCTCCCACGTATTGACTTCTTTTTTCATTGATGCGGTCTACACTCTAACATTAAAAAACTTTAATCAATCTTATTTTCCAGTGTATACATCGTGACTTGGCAGCACGTAACGTTCTTCTCGCTGAAAACAATGTCGTGAAGATCTGCGATTTTGGTCTGTCACGCAGTATATACCATGACCCAGACTACATTGGCAGTGGCAAAGTGAGTTTGAATACAACTTTTGGAATTATGCAAAATGCAAAATTATTAGGAACATTAAGGAGTGTTAGAGGGAAAAGGAAAAAACATTTGGTAAAAAAATTACATGGATTCTGAGAAGTTTTTAACTTTTTTGAAGTCTTTATTACTTTGGGCGGGAATTCAGGTGTCCAATGTGTATGAAAACATGAAGCATTGTGCAGAGAGTGGCTTAAACTTGAAATGTATACCGGGCAACAACTGTGGGTAAGGCCACACATCGTTGTGGGGACTTTTACAAAATGGAAACAAAGGTCCCCCCGCAACGTTTTTCTTTGTTCAACTGGGTTTTCATACAGGAATTCTTTAGAAAAGGGAATGATAGGAATGAAAAAGGAAAGACAACAAAGGTTCTCATAATTAGCCTAATTGAACCTTTTCTTCCAGTTCAAACAGGAAGTCAACAAATGAAACTTTTTCAATAGAGTTTATAAAGGGTTTACTACATAACTATACTATAATTTGTTCTTGTTTTTTTTTTCTTAATAAAGGGACTCCTTCCAATCAAATGGATGGCACCGGAAGCCATCTTTGATAAAGTCTTCACAACATACAGCGACATGTAAGCATGGCCCTCATCACCATCTCTTACAAAGGAATCCTTCCAATTTATTTAATGAAGTTGTGTAGCACAAGCGATTCTGAACACTTCTTGTTCCACCTTGCGTCACATGTAATACATCATGAGCTAGGCTTGTTTTTTGTGGGCGTTCAAAGAGAGCATTACTTAAATTCAATCAATTTTTTTTAAAATATGTTCATTTTTTTATTAACTACAAACTTTAACCCGATACACAGGGCCCAAATTTGAAGGGAAAAATACGCAAGACCTGAGGACCTGTAGCTCAAAACTTGATAGACAAGAATTTTTTTTGTGTGTAACCCAGAATTAAAATGAGAAAAAACAAGAAAATATCTAGCAGTACGCAGATTAAACAAGCACTTAGAGAAGATTGATCTCATTTGTATTATTGATAAGAATTCTTTAACACTCAACAAAATTGAAAGATTTGATCAGACTGAAAGAAAACATTTGAAACAAAAATCACAGAGCCGTCAGACTTGTCCGGTTGTGAGTTTACCGGCCCCATGCTAAAAATCACTGGCTTTAGGCCTGCGGTCTCATGTAAAACTCAATCCCTGGCAACAATTCCTTTCATTTCCACAATCTACAAATGTTTCAAATAAACTTCTGTATAAGATTGTAACCATCTTTCATTTTTATCACCCACGTAGTTGGTCTTATGGTGTGTTCACATGGGAGGTGTTTTCCATGGGCGGTTCCCCGTACCCCGGTGTCCAAGTTGACGAGAGATTCTACGACAAGATGAAAGCGGGATACAGAATGAGCCAGCCAGAGCATGCCCCCAACGAAGTGTAAGTACAGGGAAGAAAAATGTTGTTTGTTTATTTTTAAACACTCCGATTTTCCGAGCACAGCAATTTAATTATCAGGTTTTTTGGAATCGTTTTTGTGACTAGATTTGTCAAAGTTTTTTCTATTGGTGATGATACATGTTGAGGTATCAAGTCAAGAGATTTTGTTCAGAAAACCTCGACCCGATCCGACACTAAAGGGTAGCAGAAAACGTCAGGCAATTTTAAGTGTATTACACGGGTTGGCATGGAATCTTGGCATGTCGTGGCTGAGCGATCAAGCGCACCGGTCTCCAGTTTGGGTTCGAGTCCCGGTCTTGACACTTGTGTCTTTGAGCAAGACACTTAACCATTAGCTTCGTCCTTCGGATTGGACGTAAAGCTGTAGGTCCAGTGTTTTGTTTAATGCACGTGAAAGAACCCAGTTACACTTACTGTTATAGAGAAGTGGTTTGCCCCTGAATTTCTAAATTTGAAGCTGCGACCTAAAGTGCTGGTACTCTACCAACTGAGCCATCTAGCCCTATTTCCATGTTTTGTCAATGTCTTTGTCAGGGGGTGAAAGTCAGAAGTAAAGGAAAAGAAAACACACTGACATGTAGCAAAGGGATCATGCCCAGTTTTTCTTCTCTTTGTCCACCTTAAACAAAGTTTTTTTCTTCATAACTAAAATTATGATTGCTTTTTTTTAATACAGGGAACGTAATTTATTTTTTCTTTCTTCTCCTCAGATATGAGTTGATGCTTGACTGCTGGAGAGATGAACCTAAAGATAGGCCCATGTTCTCTGAGCTCGCTGAACAGTTTGGGAATCAACTAGAATCCAATACGAGACAGGTAACAAACAGCCTTGAGTAATTATAATTGTGGCTTCTATATAGCGCTCTTATCCGTCACTCAGTGATGCTCAAGGCGCTTCAACATTCAGTATTTTTCCTGCAAGGTATTGTGGAGCTACGTTTTTGAAGTATTAGACCTATTCCTTTACATAGCACCATGTAATGGTTTACAAGGTGCTGTGGCGCAATATGCTGCCAATCAAACCAGGAACACCTGGGTTCTTTTAAGTGCATTACACAACACACGGGACCTACGGCT
This sequence comes from Pycnopodia helianthoides, assembly GCA_032158295.1. NCBI lineage: Eukaryota > Metazoa > Echinodermata > Asteroidea > Forcipulatida > Asteriidae > Pycnopodia > Pycnopodia helianthoides. Next base: position 9,246,382 of record CM063263.1, on the reverse strand, counting down.
ACGTCCAATCTGAAGGACGCAGCAATAATGGTTAAGTGTCTTGCTTAATAAGGACACAAGTGTCAAGACCGGGACTTGAACCCACACTCTGCTGAACAGAAACACAATTGAGCTTGAGTCCGGTGTTCTTATCCACTCGGCCACAACATGCCTATGTTAAGATAGAAATGCATTCAAGACATAATAAACAAAAACTTTAAAAAAAAATACAAAGCCAATGTTTATAACTACCTCTGATATAGCACATTTTACAGTGGCGATTTAATGTGCTTAAATTTTGATGAGATATCACCTAACTCACAAGGCCATTCGGCCACTTCAAGGTGAGGGCTACAGATTTGGGCTGTCGACCTAAATCAACTGTCACCAGGGGCATGTTGCCACCTACTCCTGGGGCTGAAACAGCGTTACCCCCTTCACAGTCCGTAAGGATGTCGACATGGGTATCATTCACTAGGAGCCTGGCTGGTAGAGCAGAATGCGCTTATTACCTTCCCAACTTTTTACGAAGCAATTAAGGTGGAGTGCCTTGCTCAAGGGCACAAGTGTAATGACCGGGATTCGAACCTACACTCTGCTGCTGACAACACCAGAGCTTGGAACTAGACCACTCAGCCACGACACGCCACGCCCTTATTGTTTGACCAATGACATTCCTGTAATCTTTCTCAGCTCCCTGGGGAGTATACAGCCATGGCCGTAAAAATTTGTCAAAATTGGCGAACACCAGCACTATGTATGTGTCTGTTATATAACCATTTCAAAACATCTGCCTTAAGCCAGTTTGGAAAAATTTGGCGTGTATTTACATCATCTGATGTGAAGTGGTAAACAAATTTTGCCCGTTCAATATTTTTTAATTACTTTGAATTTTGAATAAACTTTTACCTCCTGAAACTCATGTGCTGTTTGAACTATTTCACCGATACAGGAGTACATTGACTTGAATATACCTTACTCAGAAGGCATGTACTGCGAGCTGGACTTTGCTAAATCAGCTTCCAAACGCAAACCAGATACGCTCACCGAGGAGCCGAATACCGTGCAACCGACGTCGGACACCCCAACCGACATGACAGACGAGGGCAATGTCAGGTACCAGATGAGCCCGACACTTAAGGAGGAGTCAAGGTCCCACGGCTCAACGCCAACGCCAACACCACCTTGCCTAGATCCCAAGCAGGATCAGTGTGCCAAACCGGACTTTCCCGAGGAAGAATTTCCGACAAGCGGATACGCCGCGTTCCATCCCGCCGGAGACAACACGGAGCGGGGTCCTCCCCCCGTAGCAGACAGAGTGCAATTGCCTAAAATGTTGCCAGACAATCCGTACCCCGGGGGCACGGAACAACCCCACACGTACTCATCCGTGAAACGGCCGCAGCCCGGAGTACAGAGTTATGAAAATGGAAATGATGAAACAAACTCCTGTGAGATTCCGAATGCCCCAGAGGAGGGCAAACCCCACACGTACGCGTCAATCAGAGGGATTCGCCCATCACCGGATGACACCAACGAAGCCGGCACTGAAAGAAATCACCTGTACTCATCCATCAAAGGGTCACGACCTGGGTTGACCCCCGACACGACCCCAGAGGTCAAGAATGACATTCCGGACCCGGCGGAGGGTTCGTCCCTCTTGAGGAGGAAGCCGCAACTCCCAGCAAGAAATCTTCAGTCGTCGACGTCGTCGCCGGATGGATTTTCGGGCGGCAATGCCAGACCGACGAAGCCACTTTTACCGAGGCGAGATCTGTCGACCACATCATGGTCTCCGGAGACCGAAACACTTTTGACGAGGTCGGAGTCACCGGAGCTGGATGCGCCAGTCCATGTCTGATGAGTCACTTGGAACATTCCAAGTGTACGTAACTTGTAACTGCAAGAAATTTTCTTTCGTTCGTAGAGTTCTGTTGAACGGGGCTCTCGCTCTATGTTTTATCGACAGGGAATCTTTATAGTATTAAAAACAAGATAAATAAAAACAAGTGGAATGTTTCACTGCAGTGAAAGGGTAAAAAATAAGCTCCAGGTACGCTCAAGTTGTGACAACATGCAACAAAGCAATAACAAAATGAGGTCATCTACTCAATCAATTATTTGCTGTTGCTAAGGGTGTTGCTGAGAGCGTGCTATACTTCAACGCATGGTGATGCAGAAATCTAACCGTAGTGGTAGCCTTAGCCGCCAATTCGGACACGGCTTTATTTTAAGAGAGGTAAAATGCGTATTGTTTTTATTTTTATATAGTATGCAAAGAGAGTATTTTATATTTTTTATTTATTTCTGTTGATGACGAAGACAGATGAAAGACCATCGTCTGAAATCTTGGTTTTTATTTATAACAACTGAAAGTTTGTACGAGAAGAATACAGATTTTAGAAGAAGGGGTGTACCCCAGGTTAAAGGAACATTACAGAATTGGTTTTTGCTAACAAAACAGTTGCTGGCAGTGTAAGCACTTTATGTAATAATCCACCATATACATAAACTGACAAACCTGTAGAAGTTTGAGATCGATCAGCCATCTGGGTCACGAGAAAATAGTGAAAAACTGATTGCACATTTGCATGAAATTCTATAGAAACAACAAATGAATAAACCGCTCACTGAGCGATAAACTCCAATCGGAAAATTAGTTTATTAATTTCTCATCAAATATGGCATTTCAGACAGAAATATTTAAAAGGATGTTATCTACTATCACCATCATTAGACCGTGTAAGTTTTATGTAAATCTGTGATCAAAAAGTATATTTTACAAGTTTTTTTCTTACCAATTCTGTAATGTTCCTTTAAGAAGAAGAAAAAAGTTGACAGCTTGTGAGATGGTTGTTGCCTGTGATTCAATGTTTTCTATGAAAATTATGGAGGCTTTTCCAGTATATTCTATGATTTGATGTTGTGTAGTACTACTAGTTATAGAAATGTTACTTCTTGCGCAAAGCCAATTGTTTCAATAAGCCATTTGCGGGTAAGATTTGAATAATGTCTAGTACAATGACTTGCATAGTCACAAATTACCGCTTTGCCTGAAATGCTGTAGTTTTTTTGAGAAATGAGTAAAACAATTTAGTTTCGATTTTATAAGTCCATAACTGATGTTTGAAAACAGTGAAAACATCTAAGTTTCTTACTATTTTCTTGTGACTCCCATGACCATTTGAGCTTATAAAACTTTCACAGGTTTGTTATTTCATGTATATGCTGGGTCACACAATAGTGCGGATACTGGTCTTTGACAATTACCAATGTTGTCTGCATGCTTCAAAGGATCGGTATACTGCTGAAGATTTATCAGATTCCTTCAAAATATTTATGTGCATGTCTTTAAAAAAAATTGTATATTTAAATGAGCTGCAATTTGATTGCTATTAAGAACATTTTTTCATATTATTGTAAATTATCATCAAAGGTACTGATGTATGATAGACATTCTTATACATTAATTAATATGCTAATTTATATATTTGGTTTTAAAAATTCACTTGGTTGGTGTAACTTGTTCATCTAACTTAAATGGAAAGTGGAATAGCCCTATGGAAATTTAAAAAAGGGATCACTGGCGGAATCTCACTGGAATCTCACCTGGAATCCACCGAATCCCCCACTGAATCCACAGGAATCCCCCACTGGAATCCCACCAGGAATCCCCCACTGGAATCTCACCTGGAATCCACTGGAATCTCACCTAGGAATCCCACTGGAATCCCAATGGGAATCCCCACTGAAAATCTCACCTGGAATCCCACCAGGAATCCCCCACTGGAATCCCAATGGGAATCCCAATGGGAATCCCACAGGGAATCCCACCAGGAATCCCCCACTGGATCGAATCCCACTGGAATCTCACCTGGAATCCCACTGGAATCCCACTGGAATCTCACCTGGAATCCCACCAGGAATCCCACCAGGAATCCCCACTGAAAATCTTACATGGAATCCCACCTGGAATCCCACTTGAATCTCACCTGGAATCCCCACTGGAATCCCCCTCGGGAATCCCACCAGGAATCCCACCTCGGGAATCCCACCAGGAATACCACCGGGATTCCAGCGGGATCCTGGAGGATAAAACAATTAAGCGGGTGAATTAGGTGGGATTTTGCGGGATCCTGGTTAAATTCAATCTGGATCTCGGTTAATCCATCTGACGAGGTAAATCCAACTGGGGTTTCCAACAGGTTTTATATTCGAAAGCTTTGGAGTTTTTGATTATTTTCTTTAATTTTCCGCTCCTTTTTCTAAGTTGTTTTTTTGTTGTTTTTTGTTTGTTTTTTTTTTTTTTGGGGGGGGGGGTTGGGACTTCTTTAAATGTTACTGGAAAATTTTCTTGCAGAGGAGTTCCTGCATTTATTTTAAACATGAGTTTTGCTTTTTACTGAAATCACAGAACTTGGTTTGAAATGCAGTGGACACAATCCTTTTTTTTAAATATTTAAACGCCTTATTTAAACGCCTTACAGTAAACAACAGACAGAACATGAACAAGAGGCTTGTCGGTAGACTTGATTAGTATTAAATATCCTAGTTAAATATTTTCTTGCCAAAAAGTACATTTTGAAATGCTCAGAGGGAGCACGTTTTTACATGTTTGTAAACGGTGCTAAAAAATATTGACTACCGGTATTGAACTGTTTGTTTTTAGTATGATCATTTTGTTTACTATCGCATACCCATCTTCATGTTTGTAAACATAAACAATCTTATTAAAATCAATAAATTTACACTCACTCAAAATGGATATTATTGCCAACTTGTCAAATATATTTATTTTTTTCTGGGATTGAGGTTGTGAATCTATTTTTTTCTTGACCACAATAAAGCCGTATCCGATTTGGCGGCTACAGCTACAGCTACAGCTACGACTGTTGCTAAGGACGTCCTATACTTCAACGCATGATGATGCGGAAATCTAGCCGTAGGCGAAGAGCATTTTGAAACTAAATTTGAATGTCTGGTACACCGACCTCTTTGTGCCTGATGGCCACTAAATGCTGCTTAATTCTGATTTCTCAGACTAAAATTACTATTGCTTTTATGGTTCGGGGCAAACTTTTTTACGGACCTTTCTTATGCGACATAACAGTCGCGTGATTTGCCGAACAGTGATTGGAAAAAGTACTGGCAGCCCTCACAGCAAAAAAAACCCATTGATACAATAGCGCTATTAAAATATATCACTGGTACACGTGTGTATTCTACATTTTAAAAAGTTGTTTTTAAAGTATTTTGCTGGTCAGACTTATAGCAACCTCCAGATTAGCAGCAACTGATATCCTTTGTACCACATTATTTTATTGGAGATTGTATATGGATATTTTGCCGTCCCTGAAGTAACTGATGATGCAAAAGGAATACCAAATGAGCATTCAAACTAAGCAATTCATTGAACCAGACATCATTCAAATCTAACTCTCAAGTGCACTAATTAAAGGCCCTGTAGGGCCTACACTATTGGTAAGATCGAAAAACACAAATGTTCACAGATTCACACATAACTTACATGATTTAAAGTAAGTAATGGTAGAAAGGGTTCCTTAAAATATTTCTGCCTGAAATGCTATCGTTTCTGAGAAATGAATAAAACAATAGTTTTTATCGCGCGCGATAATAAACTCGATGTTTGAAAAACAGAAAACACATAAGGTCTCTTTTCACTATTTTCTCGTGACCTCGATGACCAATTGAGCTCAAATTTTCACAGGTTTGTTATTTCATGTATATGATTAATCACACAAAACATGAACTTTGTTTGCGACTGTTTTGTCAGCTCTACCAATGCTGTATAATACCTTTAAGGGCCAATGTTATAAATAATTGCCAAGTAAAATCTTGCTCTGCAACTAAAAAGCTGATCGAAAGAGCGCCATTTTGTATTTTTTTTCGCTTTCAAGGCAAAATATTTGCTGAGCAAATTTATTTGCCAGCATCAAAGTAGCTTGGGCACCAGTCACAACAATGTGGTTTACATGGTATTTTACCTAGTTGCCAGTTTCTGCTAAGCAAGATTTTTTGCTAAGCAAGTCTGTATGCTTTTAGCCCTATTAATTAGAGGCGCCCAATTTTACATTCAAGGCAAAATATGTGCTTAGGGCCTTGCATCAAAATAGCTTTGGGCACTGGCAAGATTTTTTCACTTAGTAAGTTTGTATGCTTTTCAGTTTTCATATTCTGCCCAGATTCTAACATTGCTTACCAAGTTAAGCTGCTTTAACATTACATAATATTTTAGCTGGTAACCTGTTTCTGCAAAGCAGGACCAGGACCCAATTTCATAGAGCTGCTTTAGCTTACCAGTTTTGTGCTAAGCACAAATTAGCAGGATACCAGTCAAAGATGATACATGTGACATGGTTGGCTGGTAACCTTATTCTGCTAGGCATAATCTTTGTTGTGCTTACAGCTACTTTTTGTGCTTGATGAGTAGCTCTATGTTGAAATTGGGCTCTGGTGTTTGGGGGAGGGGCTTAGCATCACAACTTGGTAGCACCTCAGTGACATTGGATGCTATGACTGAGGGGTGCAGCACTATGGATTGAACTTACAGCAGCCATATGGAAGTGTCTTTTGGTAAGTTTGGTATCTTAAAATATTGTTGCTAGGCCTTAAAATGTATGTTTGACATGGAGGAGTGTAGTTTGTAACAGGCATGCTACTTTTCCTCGAATCAGCTGATTTCCCTTTTTTTTATTCTCAGTTTTACCATTCAAAGATGAAAAATACTGTACAAAATTATTGAAATTTTGTAATTTCCTCTTTTTTGGTGAAGATACAGTTGCATGCCTGTTGTAAATGGCTTAGTTTGTAAAGATTTGTGGCATGTCGTGGCAGAGCGGTTAAGACTAAGAGCACTGAACTCAAGCTCAGGTGTTTCTGATCAGCAGAGCACTTATGTCCTTTAAGCAAGACACCTAACCGTTATTGCTTTTGTCCTTCGGATGGGACGTAAAGCCGGCTGGCAGTGCGTTTATCTTCAATCATACAAAGGCTGCACTCAAAAAGAAGAAGAAGATTTAGAATGTATGCTCAACTTGGACCATATAGATTACCGAGTCAAAATAGTGTTTAATACACCGATGTGTATTCTCAGTACTTTCCCCAGCTCTGTGAAAAAAAATTCACAGGTAAATCACTCGGGTGGGATTCGAACCCATGACCTTTGCGTTGCTAGAGCAGATGTCTTACCACTAGACAACCGAGCTAGCCTGATGGCTAGAGGTAGTTTGAATCCTTTGCAGCGGGTACTGCAACGATTTCATAGATGTTTGTTAGTACTGAGTGCTTATAATACACATCGGTGTAAGGGTAAAACCAAATTAATTCTTTATCCCCGATGCAAAAATTAATATCTATAAAATAGCGTTCTTTCGTTTAGATGGTTCATTGTACGTATTGAACCATACTGGATCTTGATCTATATTCTCAACGCTCTTGCTAGAGCCAAACGAGAAGAGTGGGTGTGCGCTGTGTAGTTTTTGGTTGCTTCTAAGGTGAGTCATAACGGCTCCTTTAAAGGTACATCTAATCGGAAGAAACTTCAGGACACAAGGCCAGTTTTGATGTCGTTTCAATCCAATCATGTCTGGCCACATCTTCTAGATCATGTGTGGGCACATCGACCAGGCCGTTAATGCAGATTCAGTAGAATCCGTTGTTACAGATTCGGAATTGGTATTACGGATTCAGAATCTGTTATTACGGATTCGCGATTGAGAATCAAAAGGTGCTAAAATGTGTAAATGGACATGCAGGCTTGATAATGAAATAATTTGAGTTGATTGAATTTTTTATTTACACAGTACCGGGTATACACATGTATATATATTTTTTAATCACCCTCAAATTTCAATCACAAATTGATGGAAAAGTCACCTGCCTTTTCTGTCTGTTATTTCTTTTTGACAGTTATTTGTTTTTTTTTAATAATTCTAATCAACTCAAATTATTTTCAGTATAAGCCTGCATGTCCATTCACATGTTGAAACACTCTTTGGGTGGTTTCAGGTATTTAAACAAATGTTACAACCATTGGAAGAACTGCTAACATAACAGTAGATAGGCGGTACACTTTATTATGTTTTCTGCCATACTACATATATACTCCTAATGGCTGGTCCCTCAGCTATTTTTGTTTACCAAAAATTTCTCTTTAGCAATAATTATACACTAGACTCTGCATCTCTGTGTTTAGTTTTAAGCAGGTGATCTCTGTTTACCATCAATCCCAAAATATTTACTTTTTCAAACAATTTGTTTTCTTTTAAATAAGTTCACACAGAGCATAATAAATAAATATCTCTTCTTATACAGTTACCGTAAAAATCAAAACAAAAACCAAAATATACACCTCAAACCAATGCAACATAAAATCAAATAATAATAACTTATCAAATTATTGATTGATATAAAAAATAATGCTTCAAAATGTTTACCTGAAAAATAATGCCTTGACGGTTGGCTGTAAATTCAAACCCAATAACTAAACTATACTTGGAGAGTGCTAAGCTATGAGTGCACTATGTGTCCAGTTTGTGGACGCATCGTATCCATACGATGTGACACGCCGCGCGTGCCTGCATGATATCAGCATGTCTGGCACAAAATGGCGACACGCGTTTAGCATTTGCACATTTTTTTAATCGGTTGATCTTTAAAATGACGCAACAAATTTTGCCATACGCGCACGAGTTGGCAGAGTGCCGGCACGTTAACCCTTTCAGCCCCAAGTTCTTTTGACATAAACAACCGCTGGAGCCCATGTTCTTTGACCACTCAAGCGTGAAGCACACTTCCTCACACAACAGGAAGCTGGTGTTCAAAGTTTGATTTTACAAACTCTATTATTACCTTGAAGATTTTATTTTAGAGCATAATTAGTAACAAAAATTGTCTTACTTATTGAATTTCCTTTCATTTAATTCAAAAATCATTGAAATCAGCCAAACAATGTCCAAGTTCTTGGTCTTTGTTTTCTCAGTGTGTTCTGAAAACCCAAACACTTTTTTGCACACAACCTTATGGCGCTCCGTAGGTGTTTTGCTTTTCGGATCTTTCTACTCTAATTTGAAGCAATTGCAAAATAACAACCCTATTTTATTTTACCGTCACTGGAAAGATCCGATCTCTCTCTTTCCAATGATGGTATGCTTGGGTATGGAGGGTGAACATGGACAAAACTACAGCTTTTTAACAAATGGCCTTTGTGCCCAGGCTTGAGTGCTTTGTTGTGTGTTATCTTGGGCGACTATAGTCGCCCTTGGGGCTCAAGCAGGGTATAGTGCACAGTCGACTATAGTCGCCCTTGGGGCTGAAAGGGTTAACCCGGAGGTCACAGGTTCAGAGTCCCGCTCCAGTCAATTTGTTCTTTGTTCAACCCAAAATTATGCAACAATTTTGCTCATATTGATTATAACAACATTATAATCTATTATGTTTTTGCCATACACACATAAAAATTGGGTGTAACATTACATTGTTCTTGGATCTTATAGTCATGCAGCAAATGACTCACTCAGCATTCCCCTTATGGTTCTAATTCCATGACTGTATTAATATCGATAAAAACAGTTCAAATATTTCAGCAAAATATACTATTAAATTCTTTTCACCATTAGACAGTTTCTTTCTTAAACACAACAAATTATACAGATAATAATAACACATCCATATTGAGTGACTTTGGTATGGCTATGGCTGTTGACTTCAGAAGCAATGTTGAAGTATGGATTGCAGTCTTGGTTCAAGACACTATACCCACAATCATAGACCCTTTCGCATGAAATATGTAAATTGAACATCACGCTTGCGCACTCTCCCTACTGGTTGGCTAAATGACTGAACATCGCGCCCTTTTTTGTATGGGACTGATGGTGGCGTGACGCACACGCGTTTGCGCGTCTGCCTTGTGCACAACTCTACGGTTTGCAAACCAATAGTGTCTTTATGCATACATGAATATAATTAGCATATTACATGGGAAAGGTCAATTCAGGAGGTTTGCATACTCTGAGCACAGCATTTACCAGAAATACAAAAAACTACAGGTTTCGACACATTTTGGACTACATGTATTTCTTTCTCCCTTTGGTGACTGCTTTACTTCTCTATCAAGAAAAATTGAAAGCTGAAGGAGGTTTTGAGAAAATCCCGAAATCAGGAACAATCCAGAGACATCACACAATTTCATAGACCTGCTTAAGCAGAAAATATTGCTTGACAAGTGTCTGCTAAGCAGAAATGAGCAGGACACCAGTCACGAACTGTACACGTGACATGGTAGTTTGGCTGGTAGCCTTTCTCTGTTAAGCATAATTTTGTTGTGCTTAGCTACTTTTTGTGCTTAAGCAGCTCTATGAAATTGGGCCATGTTCACACTTGCCTCAAAAGATTAAAAACACCACTCTGCCCCTGTCTCTCAATTGCAACTAAAATCACTTTAAAAAAAAAACACTTCACAAACAAATTTTGCAAGCTGTTTAAAAAGGAAATTGCCGCATAACGATTTTTTTTATAATCTTTATGAATTGAAGATGTCAACAACGAAAACGCTTTAACCTTCTATAATATTTATGCCGCTAAAGGCACCTTCTCAAAACTATTCCAGGATAACTTGCAGATAGACTTCCCAATCAGTTGATTTTCCAGTTTGCAAGATATCCCCGAGCAGTCCAATTATATTGTGGATAAGTTTGAGGGAAAAGTATTGCAACAAGACCAAGGCATATTTTTTTAATATGACTAAACCACATACCTTGAGATTCTTAAAGGCTATACTTTTGGTAATTACTGAAGAAATACATTAAAACTTACTTGATAAGGAGCACCTGAGAGCTGCTTTTAGTACAAAACATTGTGAGAAACGACTCCCTCTGAAGTAATGTCGTTTTTGAGAAAGATGTAATTTCTCACTAAAATATTTGAGTCTGAGAAAGGCTTTGTTTTATAATCTGTATTTGAATAAATTATTGATCTTTTATAATAGACCTAACGCTGTCCCATAGTTATAGAGTTGATTCTCATTATTGATCGTTTCCCTCACAGTGATTGCAGTTTTGACTCTCAAGACTGTCAACTTAACAGCAGTTAATTTAATTTAGAAGCTGTATTTGGTTTGTCTAACCAAAAGGTATACTGCAGACTACACCACTGCAGGCGCTAGTTTTGAGAAGGCGCCCAATAATGCCTGAAACGGACTCTACGTGCAGAGCCACCATGCGGATAGAGCAAATACTGCTAACCCATTCACCAAGGCCATCAAGTAGCTCGAGTGGAATCTGTGTCCGGACTTCTTCCTGTAAAGACAAAATGGATGACACTGTTAAGGAAGGGACGAAGAGGCGGCTTGAGGGAAAGCAGGAGAAGGAGATGGAAAAGGCTTAAAGGCAAAGTATATCTTTGGTTTTTGGAACCGTTTGATTGTTTTAATCCTATATAAATGTAGATGTATAAAATACAATAAAACTAACCTGTGAAAATATCAATTCATAAGGTGGTAGCATTTTTGAGTAATCGCCGAAAATCCGGAGCGGTTATAATGTATCCACGCAGAAAGAATAATCCGCAATTGGAATACACATTCTGAGAAACGTTTCTGACAGAAAAGCTTCTCAGATTCAAATTTTTCTGATGAAAACTGATATAAATGTTTCGAAATTACATTACTCTGAAGTGAAATGATTCTCAAAATGCTTTATACTATCGAAAGCCGCTGTACTTCTAACCAAGTAAGTTTTTTATTGCCATTGATTTTAAGAGTGATTACCAAACTTATGTATCCCTTTAAAAGAAGGGATTTCTAAATTCCCAGGGCTTGAGTTAAACCACTGAACCTCAAGCCTGAGGCAAGTGATCTTGGTACTGGGCAAGTAAACTCACCACCAGTCAAGTATGGTGGTCATGTGCTTTACAATTGAATAAGAATAATACTGTGTTAGTATCTATTTTTTTAATGATAAATAAGTTTAGATATTAATTTTGAATCTTAAGGCCTTGTCACACAGGCAATTTTTACAGGCAACTTGGAGGCAACCAACTGCAGTGCATGCACAAGGAACACTTGGGCAGCACAAGAGACATTCTTCTAGCTGTAACTCACTATCCCCAAGAAAATCAGAGAAAACTGAAATGTGAATGAATCTCCTTAAGTTATTGGAGATTGATTGCCTGGAACTGGTTGCCTGTAAATTGCCTTGTGTGTCATGGCCTTTATAGTTGGTAGCCTTTGGCTCGACCCATCAACAGTGGCCAGCACCAACCCAATATTAACCACGCAGAGAAGACCTACTGCCTAATTACTTCATAAAACACAAGTTGTTTCGGTGAGAAAATTACTATTAATGACAAATCGATTCATTCCATAAAATAAATCTCATCTTGGCAAGATCAATTTGAAGACAGGTCGATTTATTTCATACACTACTTCATCAGGCCTGCAATTTCATCATTGAGAGGGCAAGGCCGTTTTCATTTTTTAAAAGGGCACTTTCATTGGAAAATCTTACACTCTATGGGAAACTTTTGAAGGGACACCAAGGCCAAGACCAGGGGCGAGGCCATGGCCTACGGAGCCCCCTGTGTAATTCCAGGCCTGATTCATAAAATACAAGTCGTTTTTGGTGAGATAAATACTCAGGACAAGTCAACTTATTCAATAAAATAAGTGATCTTTCCGAAAAAATTATCTTGTTATTTAAGATGTTTAGAAGTGGTACGACACTACAGCATCTCCCTAGACACGATTAGCTTTGTATTTAGAAAGATCTTGAGTGTAGACTCACAGCAGCTTACCTGAACTTCTTGGGGGAGACAGGGGAAGGAGGAAACTGTCCCGGTTGGAGGGAGTCTTGATAAGTAATACTCCAGGAGAATAACAAACAAGACACCCCGAGCATGAAAGACAATAGGAACGACCACAGAAAACCTGAATGAAAGAAACATATTTTGACCGTAATTTAAAAGTAAAGTATTATTATTGTGCATTTTTGTTTAAGTCAAGTCAGTCTCTCAAAGTTTCTTGCAGGGTATTACTCACTCCCCCTCCCCTCGTTCAACTAGCCTTAACATTCCTGAAACCATCTCAACTGCTTAGGAGTATGCAGCACCAGGGTTTGACCACTCTTCCCTTGACTGCCTGCCCTAAACACACAAAAAAACTTTAGAACTTCCATCCTCTGGAACTACAAAGAAATGGCATTCGTGACCCAGCAATCTACCCCAATTTTTACTTACTTAATGAAGAAAGACCAATGTAAGTTGACAAATTGTCTTGCCGATTTTCCTCCTGTTCTCCTCGGTGTCCCATATTTTCCAGTACCGCGTCAAAAGAAATAATATCCTACAATAAAATAGACAAAACAACTGAGTACCTTCAAATTGGATCATAAAAATAAAAGTGAAAAAAATAGTTAGTGGCTGACGTTTCGACCCTAGCAGAGTCTTTCTGAAGGTTTTCTCTCATTTTAGCCTTCTAGAAAGACTCTGCTAGGGTCAAAACGTCAGGCCACTAACTTTTTTCTGCAATTTATACATAGTCTTGGTTGTAAGATTTGCAACAGTATTCTATTCTCAAATTCAAATGAACAGTAGTATTTAAAACTTTGCCATGGTTTGCCAATGTGATGATACTGTCTTAAATTTACAATGTACTTTGTTCAGCTTTAATCATAGAAATGGTATATCTGGGTTTTTATTAAATTGGTAATCACTAATTGGCTTATTTTATCATAAAACTAATTTCTGTGGTAATTTTAACTAAAAATGCTTAGATTAACATTTTAAATGTGAATCAATTTAATTTTATTGGTATCAAGATTACGCACGCTCATTGCTTATGAATCTGAATAAATTCAAATTTGTTAATCATTAAAAATCCATTTTAATTTAAATTTGCCTTTTTATTTATAATTACACAACAGTATTTCTACAAAAGTAAACGGTAACATTCGTCTGCCACTCAGCTGCTACTCTAGCTAGAGTCTATAGACCATCAATTGACAATATCATGGTTTAAACTGTCTTCTTTAGTTTTACTTCTCTCTAAAAAATCTCTGTTAGAAATGGGAAATGTTTACAACATTTTTGCACTTACCGTCCGTTTTAATCCACTGTATAAGCAGAATCAAGAAGAACAGGCAAACAAAAGTGGAGAGAACCATGAAAATTGACTCGATGAATCGCCATCGTCTGCTTCCTCCGTCGTCCCACCGTACGCCCCACCGAACCTCCAGCGGTCACGGTGGGCAAAATCCGTGGGTACATTCACAGCGCGGCTCGGCGGCTGGTCTGACGAAGCGGTGGGAAGGGCGGCGTCTGCTTCCGGACCGAAGACTTCTTGCTCCTTTTCACTCGGAGAAGTACCGTTTGAGCCACAGGCGTCGACATTTTCCGAAGGAACATCCGGCTCTTTATCGAAGTCTATTTTCTGGGCAAGCAGATCTTTTTTATATCTGCGTTTTCGAGGCATTATTTTGTACACTTTACTTCCCCAATTATTACCAAATACCGGACGCTCTTGTTATTGTTTAGTTAAAAAAATTATAGCGTCTGTGCTTTCGTCAATTATTTGAAAGGGCGCCATCAAGCGACAAACATTAACCATGGTAAGCATGTTTGCTATTTTTTGAAGCAGTTTCAAGCTGCTTATTGTCTCGTTTTTATATCTTAAATAATATTTTCCGTGAATTGGGTGTGTCAATAAGATAGTAGAGATTGCATGTAGCGAAAACTATCAAAATATGTTGTGTTCTTGCGAAGAATTTGTTAAAACCACTTTACACGCTTATCTGTTTTATTGCCGAAGACAACTCGACTCTAATATACCAACTCGCCCCTCTCTTATCTTGCTTGATATAAATGATAATCATTCATAATTCCCGGTCGAGTTCAACCACAATCCCCTACCACAGCTGCCACCTTCAATAACCCCAAAAAGGGTCCCCCTTCTCTCCAATTTTTGTGTACATTTTTCTTATTTAACTTAAGTAAGTTTTTATTTTATTTTCTTGCCCCTTTTTATATTTTTTATCTCAGATTTGTTGAATTCAACATCATCGTCAATTACATTGTTATCAGGTTATGTTACTTCAAAATTAAAGTTCAATTCAACATTTTATGGCATTAACGCACACTGACACCGTTAACACAAATCAATTTGCGACAGTCTTAACGTTAACTCGACAATTCTCTTGATCGTTGAGAGGATTGAGGGTTACAACATACAAACAAAATCAGGTTGATTTTGTTACACTGCGCTTTATTTATCTTTGATGAGTAAGCTTTAAGAACATTATGGTTATTGTGAGAATAATCCTAAGTTTGAGTTTGGCTTTAGAACCAAAGTAAATGTCTTGCCCAAAACTCTGTTGTTTTATTCATATCATTGTACGCAGGAGAACAATGGCAGTTCCAACAGTCCCCACTCTCTCCAGCAGCAACAGCCGCCCCCATTGTTTGGGAACAGACCCCCATGATGATGCCCCCCTTCGTGGTAAGATGATCCGAAGTATTGGTTGGTCCAGTTTACAAATGCATAAGTTGTCTTATATTTTACTTCTTTTTGTTCCCCCTGTTCCCATTTAGCATTATCAAAAATGTTTTCCTAAATTGTGGGTCTCCCTATAGATTGTTGTTTACTTGATTTGTGTGTTTAATGCCGCATAGCCAGGGATCATTCCCAGGTTACGATACAACCTGGAAGCGATCACCTTAAAGGAACAATACAGAATTGGTTTTTACTAATAAAACAGTTGCTGGCAGTGTAAGAACTTTATGTAATCCACCAATACATAAACTGACAAACCTGTAGAAGTTTGAGATCGATCGGCCATCTGGGTCACGAGAAAATAGTGAAAAACCGATTACATATTTGCATGAAATCATATAGGTTCAACAAGTGAATAAAACGCTCACTGAGCGATAAACTCCAATCGGAAAATTAGTTTATTAATTTCTCATCAAATATGGCATTTCAGACGGAAATATTTCAAGGGATGTTTTCTACTATCATCATCGTTAGACCATGTAAGTTTTATGTAAATCTGTGATCACAAAGTATATTTTACAAGTTTTTTTCTTACCAATTCTGAAATGTTCCTTGATGTGAAAGATCAAGTAATATTAATATTTTTCAGGACATTCAGTATCAAATGCATTTTTAAAAATAATAACAATTTTTGGAATCATGTATTACATGCCTTTGACGATAACCGTTTATTGTCATTGTCAATACAGCCCCCTAATCCCAGCATGCCGCCTCCGCCTTTCAACATGGGAATGCCCGGCCAGTCCAACAACAACAACAACCCCGGCATGATGAACATGCCCCCGCCGAACTTCGGCGGGCCCAACATGCCCCCGATGGGTATGCCCGGAATGCCACCCGGGTTCCCGGGGATGCCGCCCGGTATGCCCCCGATGAACATGCCGCCGGGGATGTTTCCCCCCGCATGGGTGCCTTCGGGATGGGGGCGCCCGGTGGGATGAACGCCGGGGCGACTAACCAGAAGGAGGAGCAAGATGCCACCTCACAAGACACAGGTACATGTATGTCTGTGCCAAGATTATTAAAGACACTGGACACCTTTGGTAATTGTCAAAGACCAGTCTTCTCACTTGGTGTATCTCAACATATGCACAAAATAACAAACCTGTGAAAATTTGAACTCAATTGGTCGTCGAAGTTGCGAGATAATAATTGAAAAAACACCCTTGTCACACGAAGTTGTGTGCTTTCAGATGCTTGATGGCTTGATTCGAGACCACGCGTGAGGTCTCGAAATCAATTCAAATATTTTACTGAGAAATTACTTCTTTCTCAAAAACTATGTTACTTCAGAGGGAGCCGTTTCTCACAATGTTTTATACTATCAACAGCTCTCCATTGCTCGTTAACAAGTAAGTTTTTATGCTAACAATTATTTTGAGTAATTACCAATAGTGTCCAGTGCCTTTAAGGCAAAATAAAATTAAAAATCATGTTTAGCGTCCTGCCTTTTTGAAAAAAGGATGGAGGAGTGCCTTTTTTTCCTTCTTTTTTTAAAACTCATAATTAATGACTACCCCATAGCCATTTTAGTCAAAAATTGATTCGCAGCAATCTTGCAACGCACCTTTTGTTATGTTTCACTGATTCTGAATAATTGTTTTTTGTCGTTTACAGATTCCAATAAGCAAGTTGATCAAACAGCCAACCAGGTTTGTATTTCCTTTTTTTCGTTACCTATAGTTTTATTCTAATGTCTTAAAATTTGTATTAATGTGTCGGGGGTTGGAAAGCTCCACCGGGCCACTGGCCGTAGTCCAATAATTTGAGCCCTTGACTAGTCAGTAAACCAAGACATACAAGTCCTGCAGTCTGGTGTTTTTCCATATGCTACTTTTGAACATATACTGATGTGTGTTAAAGTTTTTTCAACACAAGCCTAAAAGTTCACAAAAAATCAAAGGAATACAAAAAAAAGGAAATATATTTAGTCTTAAAAAAAAAAATCTAATCCAGTGACAGTTCTAGACCTACGGTCAAGGCCGGATTTTTTTTTCTTGAAGTTTAAGACCTGTGTTATAATGTGTACATGTTGTGCCGCAAGTTCTCGTGGTCATCGGTTGTGGGTTCGAATCCCGGTCGTGACACTTGTGTCCTTGAGCAAGATGCTTTACTATAATGCTAAGTGCGAGGGTAGAGGTTTGAATTGTGTTTGAAAAAGCCTTCGGGGCAGCCAAGGGCTGTATATTTCCCCCAGAGATCTGAGAAAGGTTACAGAAATTTATTATTGGCCAAATGACCAGGGGTCGATTTCACAAAACTCTTCCTAACTTAGGGCTAGTCTGCTATAGGCAATTGACTAAGAAATTTAGATGCTAGGACTAGCCCTAAGTTAAGACCAGTTACTTAAGACTAGTCCTATCTCTTAGCATTGCCTAGGACTTGTCTTAAGTTAAGACCAGTTACTTAAGACTAGTCCTATCTCTTAGCATTGCCTAGGACTAGTCCTAAGTAGGAAGAGTTTTGTGAAATTGACCCCAGGGCACTGATGTAAAAAGCACGTTGAGACAATTGTCAAATGTTCTTTAAGAACTAGTTGTTAGTAGTGATATCATTTTATTTGAAAGTTCCTAGCAGCTCATTGTACATTGCTCTGTTATTTTCCCAGTCATCATCCGCCGCTGGTTCTACAGCACAGACTGATTCTAACACAGCTCAGCCAACGGCTGGACAGGAGACTAAATCGACAAAGGTAATCTTCAATTTGTCTCAATTCAATTTTATTATATTTTGTCCATAAAATGGAAATTTGCTTTGTCCAGCATGCTCTTAACATAAAAATAAACTAAAAAGTTTACAGAATTACAAATTATAATGAAGAATAACAATGTTTTACACTCCTTAAGAATTAAAAACTGTCTTAACCACTGTACTGTGACTATTTCAAAGGACAAGCTCTGATCACATTGGCTAATTATCTAAAAACGTTGTTTAAGTGCATTAGTATGTGACACTCATATATTGGGTCGAGACGCTATTCTGAGGTTCGGTAAATCTCTTTAATTCTGATATCTGTAAAAATGAAGATAGTGATGGAGTACACGCTAGAGCTGTCTTCAAGGAATGGAATTATGTCTAAAACACTGTATAATCAATTATAGCAAGTTACTATTGTGATAAACGACTAGTGAACGAGAACCAACTAACTATCAAAACACTTTGTAAGGGAAAAATAACTTGCAGTTCCCGCCAAAGCTTCTGGTGGGCCGCCATCTTGGATTACTAATAAAACGGCAATATCTATAGGACGTTAACCAAACTATAAACATAAAAGGCAGATTCTAGAGACATCACATTCTGAAATTCATGTCTAATATATATTAATGATAATTATGATACAAATGGGGAAATTTACCTGTAAAATGAAGACAGTGATGGAGTAGCTGTCTTCATGAATGGAAATATGGGTGCCCCCACAAACCGACATTGAGGGCGCTCGATTTAATTTGAATATCAAAAGAATTAGTCAAAGGAATTTACTAAGAAGTTTGATTTAAAAAATCTTTATGAAAATTAATTTGGGCATGTTTTAAACCTGTCACAGTTACATTAATATAAATATGATTTACACTTGTCGTTTTACGGAAATATTCTTTGCAGAAGAGCGACTGGGCGGAGCACAAATCCCCCGATGGACGGACATATTTTTATAACAGCGCCACCAAGCAGTCGCAATGGGAGAAACCAAACGACTTAAAAACACAGGCCGAGGTAAGACCAACAAAAACAATCTTTTGGACTGTTAAAATTTACTTTCAAAGAGAGTATGCCTTCCTACTGTCTGGCCATTTAATATCATCCAGTGTGGTTTTGAATGATAGGTGCACTATGCCAGCCTGTATATGGTATGCATACACAGTCAACCCTCCTACTGTCCGACCATTCAGTTGGGTTTGAACGATACATGTAGATGAACTATTTAGCCAGAATACAACATGGATACCATGCGGTGAATGCATCTACACAGTACACAGATAGCCCTGTGCACAGATATACCACCCTACACGACCCATGCTATTGAATGGTTTCAAATGGTTAGTCAACTCGGTGGAAAAATGTTTCCAAGATAGGAGGGTTAAATAGTCTTATTTATTTTACGTCCACAGCTTTTGCTCTCTCAGAGCCCATGGAAGGAGTACAAATCAGACACAGGGAAAGTCTATTACTACAACACTAAGACCAAGGCCTCCAAGTGGACCATACCCAAGGAGCTGGAAGAACTCAAAGGTTCGGACTGCAATCGGGGCACTATGTGGATTGGGTTTTCAGTCCCTACCTGGGCCCAATTTCATGAGCTGCTTAAGTAAAAAATTTGCTTAAGCACGAAAATAGCTTGCTTACTTTACACATGTTACTGGCCAAAATTTCATGCCTTATACATTGCTTGTGACTGGTATTTAGCTGTTGTTTACTAAGCATAACAATTGAGTGTATAGTCTTGGCCGGTAGTCTGATTTTACTAAGAAATGATTTTTTTGCTTAAGCAAAATTTTGTGCTTAAGCAGCTCCATGAAATTGGGCCCTGATGGCGTGGGTTTCTCGTGGAATAATTCTCTGGGGTTTTCCTCCCAAACTGAAAACTTTCCTTGTCTTCTCTCCATGGAGTTTTTGGCTAGTATAGTGGTTAAGTTTGCTTTTTCCGAGAATCCTTGGCTTCACAACCAGAAATTAATAAATGAAGAAAAATAAATACCAATCTTATGTATTAAGACCTGACTTGTAGTTGGCATGTTAAAAATGCACATGGGGGGTTTAAGGAATAATGTAAGGTTAGAGACTTGTTTTTGTTTAATTATTTATGGAATCTATTTATTGAATAATGAGTGAATCCCAAAATTGAATGTGACCTTCACTTTTTTCTCATTTACTGCAGCTATGATTGCGACCAAAAGCCTGGATAAAAAAACGTAAGTTAGATTGTCATTTTGAAATTAAGAAAACTGTTTTAACCACTTCATGTTGGGCCAAGCTTTTCCAAACTGAATAACGGTGGGCGTTTATTGGTTGGACATGAAACGCAGACATGCTATGTTTGACACTGCATTGGGCGTTAGGTGGTAAATAAATTTTTACCAACGGTGGAGGAAAAGTTAACCTTTTCATCTCAATTTATTAAAAAAACAGAGAGATAGAGGCAGTAGCACCGCCATCCAATGACGATCAACCGACAGAATCAGCCGCCGACAAACCACAGGAGAGCACGGCGAGCGACACAACCGCACCCGCTGCAACAGCGCCTAACACCACCACCACCACCCCAAACATGGCCGGGGCCCCCACCATGGGCGCCATGCCCGGCATGACGGGAATACCACCCAGCGTCGGCGCTATGAGCGGCGGGTTGCCCGGCATGGGCGCGGTGCCCACACCCGCGGGATGTCGTCCCGTATGCCCGCACCGGGCGCCTCCATGATGGGCATGGCGGGGATGCCGGGGCCCATGATGGGGTTCATGGCGCAGCAGGGCGCGGCAACGGGCAGCGCGGGTGGAAGCGGTAGCGTAGGTACGGCAGAGAATACGCCCAATACAAACATCACAGAGGAGGATGCTGACAGGTGAGTTTACTACTGTTTACAACGATTGTTAGACAAATAATAATTAAACAGAGTCATTTTTTCAAGATTTGATCTGCTCCTAGTTATGACTGACAATAACTTGTTTCATGACCGAGCGGGGTCCGCGCATCCGACTCAAATTCTGATGGCACATTCTCGGAGTGAGGGTTCGAATCCCAGTCTTTGACACTTGTGTCCTTGAGCAAGACACTCAGCCATAGTTGCTTCTCTTAACCCAGGTGTATAAATGGTATCTAAGATGGTATTGTTGTTGGTTTAACCTCATATTGCTATAAATATAAGCATTACACGGGCCATGGGGGTTTTCTTATTCAATAGAATTGAATCGTTGTTACCATTCTGTGATACTATTAGCTCCAGCGACTCAAGACCAGGTCACCCGATGTCAAGGAGATCGTTTATAACACCAAAGAAGAGGCTAAGGAGGCTTCAAACTACTGCTGAAAGATAAGGTAATCATTTTTTTCCTTCTGACTAGTCTTCTCTCAAAGCTGTTGTGGAGCTGCTGCAAGTTGTTGATTATAAAAACCCTTGTCTTGAGTGATTTATTCAGTCTACTTCAGGTGCAATTGTTGAACCGGCGCTCGCACGTGGGTGTAGTCTATTACACATGGGCCAACAATGCTTGCTACTTGCGCATGAAAAGATGGTGGCACACGTAAATGTCACACGGTCCAGAGCCCAATTTCAAATTGAAATTGAAAATGGGCCCGGAGCTCAACAATGCCAGAGAAGTACGAGGTTTAGTCGAATAAATAAAACATGGTTTATTTCGAGTGGACGTTGATATTAGCTCCCCTCTGTATTTAAAGTTGACGAATTAGTTCCCTCAGCTTCGGCTCAGGAACTAGTTTGTCAACTTCCAATACCTCGGGGAGTTAACATGTTATATTGATATATTGGTCCCCAGCTTCCTAATTAGTTAATGGATTCAGTCTTCCCTCAAGCCTGGTAACCTCAAAATTAAATCCGTAAACCACTTTGGTTTCGGCTTTTCCAAAAGTTTGCTTTTATGGAACGTCATCCAAGCAGAGTTCGTCTCTCAGGCTAAGGGGAAAAAAAATAAATTAATCGAAAGACTTGATCCTTTCTTAGCGAACCAATCTGTTTGAATGTCATTTCAGGGTGTATCCTGCAATGCATCGTGGGACACGGCCATGAAGATGATCGTCAACGATCCGCGATACAAGTGAGTTACAAATGACTGGAGTAAACTTTTTTCGTTCTGAATAAAAAAATCTACTTGGTACTATTGAAATGTAGAATTTCAAAATGATTTGTAAAGAGAATGAACTCGTGAAGCTGTGTAAGTGTGTCCCTTTAATATGGTTCAAACCAGTTCAATCCTGTGGTGTGCTGGGTTGTGGGGGTGGGGGTGTTGCCTGCATCCTACACCCCGAAAAGACAGTCCTCACAGCATAAAGCAGCTTGAATGTGAACAGTAAAGGAATTTTGTTCTGAATGTTGATTTTTGGAAATGAAATCTCAGAGTAGCATATGGCGTCACAAGCTCAAACAGCGCCCTCACTGGAGTCAAAGGATGACCTATCATTGGCTGAGAGTTGTGCCTGGCGCAAACATATGTGCACATTTCCATTGTTCCTTTTTTTGGGGGGGGGAGGAGTTATCATTTTTATTTACATTTTATACTTATATTTTGCGTTTTTAGAGCCCTGACCAAGTTGAGCGAGAAAAAGCAAGTCTTCAATAACTACAAGGTGCAAAGAAGCAAGGAGGAGAAGGTAGGAGAAGTAATATTTAAGCTCTTTCAGTCGTCGGAATCATGAGAAAACTCGGGGCCTGGGCCAGGGGCCCCCCTGAAGGAGGCAATCATTGGAAAGTTAAAGACTGTTTCTTGACCCAATTCACCTGACACCATCGTCCTCACCATTTTGTAGGCATTTCAGGTGACCCACGGTGAAAACAGAACTTATTTTTTTTACACTGTTATCAAACATCGTGTTTTGGAGTGGTTTTTACTCCTTTCTCAAAAACTAGAGCAATTCAGGGGAAAAAAATATTTCAAGGGAGGTTTTTCCACCATGACCCTCATTATACCGCAGAAAAGTTATTTGCAAATCAGTGAAAATGTTTTATTTTTTCAATCTTACCACTGTTGTGCACACTCTTTGAAAGCATTTGCATAACATTTGCATGATTTGAAAATATGAATATTCATATATTTACACGTAGCTTACTTGGTAGAAAGATGGTCATGGTGGACAGGTTCCCCGGAAATAATTTTGTGACAGTCATTTCACTTTGCATCTTAGTCATGTTCCCAGTATCCAGTAGCAGTATTCAAACATTGGCTCTTGTTATGCCAGACTAATTTACCCTTCCTGCCTCAGTTTGGTTATGTTGGTTTGTTCTTTGTGGTTCCACAGGAAGAGCAGCGGCTGAAGGCAAAGTCCGCCAAAGAGGACCTCCAGAGGTTCCTGGAGACACACCCAAGATGAACTCCAACGTCCGATACAGGTAGGCCAGTAGGTCATGGCTAGTGCGCAAAGCGCTCGCCTCTCACCAATGTGACCCTAGTTCGATACCCGGCTAAGGCCATATGTGAGTAGAGTTGATGCCACGCTGGTCATTTGCCATTCTAGAGCAGGGCCCAGTTTCATGGCTCTGCTTGCCGCGGAATTCTGTGCTTACCTGGCCTGTAAAGCACATAGTTCTAAGCGCACAATTTCACGGTAAGCAGAGCCATGAAATTGGGCCCAGATATCTTACCTTTGACCACCGAGCTCGCACGGCAGCTAGAGGCAGTTCAAATCCTATATTTGTGCAGCGGTGTACCGCAACAAGTTTAAGTGATGATAAATTTGCATCAGGATGAAGAATATTATTTCTGTTTATCCATAAGTGATGTGTGTCAACCACTGTACTCTCAGAACTTTCTCTAATCCTGTAAAAAAAAAAAACTTGGGTTTGATTGGAACCCAGCACCTTCGCCGTTCTACAGCTGATGTCTCTCCTCGTATTTTTTTCCCGCAACACAGGAAAGCGGAGATGCTGTTTGAAAATGAGGAGCTTTGGAGGGCGGTGCCGGACCGAGACAAACGAGACCTCTACGAGGACGTCGTCTTCTTCCTGGCCAAGAAGGAGAAAGAGGAGTCCAAGAACCTGCGCAAGAGGAACATCGACTCGATGAACAACATCTTGGACAGCATGCCCAACGTGACCTTCCGCACGACCTGGACAGACTGTCAGCAGTATCTGATGGTCAACCCTACATTTGCCGAGGACGATGAGCTCATGAGTAAGATTTTTTTTAGCACTCATATAACTCTCTGAGAAAGGAAGCTCATACTCATAAGAAACAAAGACTATTTGAGTAAGGAAAACTCACACACACATGAGAAATACAAATCTTTGTGAAAGGAAACTTATACTTACTTACGTGACTTTACACGATCACCGCAACAACGATGCGCCAAACCGCACTATCAGTGTAGTCAGTACACTCAAGTAAACATAAAAACTTGGACATGTACGCACGCAAGTGAATTGTCTGAGATCTGGGTACTTGGCTTCTGTTTTTAGGAGTAGTATACGTTCATTGATATTTGTCACAATAAAGTTGTAGTTGTATTTGTTGCATTTGGTGGCCTGAAGACTTACTTGATAAAAAACATAAATTTTGAAGCTGTAAGAGTTGAACCATATGACGTTGTCTTTGACAGTCATGGATAAGGAGGATGCCCTGATCTGCTTCGAGGAGCACATCCGCCAGCTCGAGAAGGAAGAGGACGAAGACAAAGAGCGAGAGAGGTTACTGCTGAAGAGGGGCTACAGGAAATGCAGGGAGGGATTCCTGGTAAGATGTCGAGCCCTCTAGTGGTGGGAGTGTGTCCAATGTGTTTGGGAAGAGAGATTTAAAGGGGTTTGCAGGGAAGGTGCAGAAAATTTGGGAGGGATTTCTGGTAAGATTTTAAGCCCTCTGGTGGTGGGATCTTGTCCAATGTGTGGATGAAGGGGCATTTAAACGATTAAAGGGACAGCGCAGAAAATACGGGAAGGGATTCTTGGTAAGATTTAAATCCTCTATTGGTGATTTTGTGTCCAGTGTGTGTTGGTGAACAAGCACTTGTAAACGTTCGCTGAGAGGAGGTGCAGGAAATGCCAGGATGGATTCCTTGGCAGATTTGGCCCCTGTTGGTGGTTTAGCGTCCAGTGTGTTGGTGATCAGGCAGTCAACATGTTTGTAGAAAGGATGCATGGAATAGTTCATGGTATTAGATATGACACTTTGACAGTGTCTTATTCTCAGATGGAAGTATTTTTCTAGAGGATTGGTTCCGGTATGAACTTTATAATCGGTGAGCTTTCTATTTTGAAGCTACTAACTTGCAAGACAAAATCATTCCCCGCATTTCACCTTATTTTATTACAAGGCACCGCTCTAGTTGACAACAATTGCCACTAAGGATGTGGGCAAGGTGAGGCAGAGGACCAGCTTGTCTTTCTTTTTAGGATTGCATCAGAGATTTATTTTGTATTCCATTTTTTTCTTATCCGTTCATTAGGTTCTTCTGGATGAGTTGCATGAGCGAGGTCAGCTTCACTCCATGTCACTTTGGATGGATCTCTTTCCTGTCGTAAGCTCCGATCCTCGCTTTAACAACATGCTGGGCAACCCCGGTAAGTCCCAACATGTATTTATTTATTCATTTGTATATTTATTTACATACTTATTTATGTGTTTCCTTACACATTCAATTGAGCCATGGCCAATAACGAGATGAAGAGGAAACAATGAAGAAATGTTTGGTTTCCTATTTTCATTAGTTCCAGAACTTAAACCTCTGTTTCCTCCTTTCTTTCTTATTGCTTACAGGATCCACTCCGTTAGATCTCTTCAAGTTTTACGTGGAGGACCTTAAGTCTCGTTTCCATGATGAGAAGAGAATAATTAAAGACATCTTGAAGGTTTGTCAGCAAATCTTGTCTTTCCTTATTTTTTTGTCTTCTTCTTTTTTAATAAAAATTGTATTTAAAAAAAAAAAGTCTTTCTTTGGATTGTAGTCGTCCCAAGTCTTTAGGTGTATTGGAACATTTTTGGGGGACAGACTGGCCCATTGAAATACCAGAGCATTTCCTTGGATTGTTTGAAATGCCATCGCGTAATTCTTCCATGTAGGAAAGTTCCTGTAAGGCTAAAAAAAAAAACATGTTTAGTGCCTGCCTTTTTTAAACAAAGGAGGAGGCGGGCCTTTTTTTTTTTTTTTTTTAAATGTCCGCCCGACAAATTTTCAAGACAACCGGCTGTTTTTTTTTTCAAGATGGTTGCCAGCTTTTTTCTGTGTGTTTTGTAGAATTTATTTTTTTCATCAGGACATCGTAAAAAATGATCCTTATAAAAAAAAAAGGAGGTGGCTTCTAAAAAGGAAGCGAGAGGGGACGCTAAACATGTTATTTTTGTTTATTTGGCCTAATGTCCAGCAGAATGTTCTGGCGATCCAGTGGAGTGCGGGCGTGGCAGGAGATTCTGTCCCCCACATACAGCGAACTGTGTACAAAGTTCTTCTGAGAGCGCCCTCTTTTGAATCCTCCTCAGCTCTAGTTAATTTCCCATATAGGGTTCAGAATCTCCGGAGAACAGATTTCCCTATATGACGCCGGCATATGCCTCTTGGAACATTCCTTGGTGCCTAGATCTTTCCCTGACTTTTGAGATTCTCCTTTCAATATTGTGTAAAGGAAAACATAATGGCACATTTGTTAAGAGGGACCTGGCGCTCAAATACATGCAAGACTTGCTCAGTCTTTCAGTCACCCGTAGCGAGAGACTTTGTGGTGTTATCTGTGTCGGGGTTTCAAGTTTTTCACTTTTTGTTTTCCGTCTTTCAGGACAGGGGGATGTCTATCGAGATCAACACATCCTTTGAAGATTTCGCGACGTCGATCAGTACGGATAAGAGAGCCTCCACCCTGGATGCTGGGAATATCAAACTCACCTTCAACAGCGTAAGATAGTTTGTCAAAGAATTTAATTGAGAAATGATCGAGGAAAGCCCCTCCTCATGGGGGAATTCCCTGGTTACTCATAGGGAATTCCCTGGTTACTCGTGGGGAATTCCCTGGTTACTCATTGGGAATTCCCTGGTTACTCATTGGGAATTCCCTGGTTACTCATAGGGAATTCCATGGTTACTCAGGGGGAATTCCCTGGTTACTCATAGGGAATTCCCTGGTTACTCATGGAGAATTCCCTGGTTACCCAGGGCAGTTTCTTTGTTGCTTATGGAGAATTCGCTGGTTACTCATGAGGTATTCCCTGGTGTCTTTACCTGACATTGATAACATGACCTAGAAATCTGGTTTCCGAACTTGAATGTTTCAATTTTAAATGTTACTATTGAAAATTCATTGTTATGACACTAGGTGGCAGCAGATATACCAGGTCAATCCATTGGTCATGGAAACATTTGCATACTCAGAACTAATCTTCGGGAAAGTTTGCCCCGGTACAGAAAGTCTGCTTTCACAAAGTCCCTCATTCTTACAAAATGGATTTTCTTGTTTGCAGTTGATCGAGAAGGCGGAGGCGAGAGAGAAGGAGAGACAGAAGGAGGAAGCCCGGAAGCAGCGGAGGAAAGAGGGCGCCTTCAAGTCCATGCTCAAGCAGTCGGCCCCGCCCCTCGACGTCAACTCCAACTGGGATGATGTAAGTCCAGTCTCTCAAGTATTTGAAAAGAAAGATACATTACAAATGATGTTACTCTTGCATTGCATCTTGAATGATTGATGTTGAATAGTTCGTTTTAGTCGTTGTCCTACACCAATGCTTGTCAGGGTCTGACCTTAAAAGGGGGTTTGGTCATCATGATCAAAGCAGACCTATGGCTGTACAAGGTTTTATGAACTCTTTCCAGTTCCTGCGCGCGCTCTCCATAGATATGATACGGGGGGGAGGGCGCACGCAGGACTCGGAGGAAAGTACCGAGTATACAGTGTTTATCATAGATGGGTGTAGGGTAAAAAAACAGTAAAAATAGTAATCTTGTGTAGTGACTAAAAATCTTTGCTCTGACTTTTTTACACATTTTGATAATCTTCCTGTTTAGGTCCGGGATCGATTTGTGAATGAGTCGGCGTTTGACGGCATCACAGTTGAGTCGGAGAGAATCCGTCTATTTAAAGAATTCATCCAGACGCTGGAGGTTTGTAAATCAGAAGAGCACATTTATATTCCCTCCTCTGGGGTTTATTAAAAAGTAAACAATCAGACTCAAAAGTTGTTTGTTTGTGTTTCAGATTGTTATCGAATATATGTCATACCTTTAAAAAATCATGCCTCTTAAAGTTCGGTACGTACTCCATCGGGAAAGCGAAAGCGAAGCCAATTTTTCTTGCGCCGTAATTAGAAAAACAGGTCATACCGCTCACCAAAATTCACGTCTCATTGGTTTTGCGTAAAGTATGAACCGGGCTTAACTATCCTTTTTTTTTTTTCATTTATGAAATCATTTAAAATTCATCCCCCCCCCCCAAAAAAAAACAGTCTTGCATTGTGAGGATTTGTTCATTCATTTCGAGTGAATGTGAATATTTGTTAATTTGTAAAATAAAAAAGTTGGTCTTACGTATTTTTTTCGTAGGAGGCGTGCGCCCACCATCATTCCAAGACCAGCTCCAGGAAACATTCTAAACAGAAGAAGAAACACAGGAGTAGACGCTCCAGGTCACGATCTGTAAGTCTCATCATGGTTCTTATTGTTTTATATCGAATGAATATATAGATCAGTGCTTGAAATTTGCTCTGACTCTAGGAAAGTGATTTAAGCGTCGGGGCCAGTTAATCCTATCAAGACGAGGGTTAGGGGCACGATGGCCCCCCCTGCCCCACCATGATTTTGCCTGTACCAGGCCTGGAATTTTATCTTTGAGAGTGCAAGGCCATTTTCATTTTGAAAAAGGGGACTACCATTGGAAAATCTGAAAGTCTATGGGAAACTTTTGAAGGGGCACCAAGGTCAAGACAAGGGCAACAGAGGCCATGGACTCCGTATAATTTCAGGTTTGCCGTACCTTTTGATCGCTGCATCGAATTTCCACTGAATTTTCCCCAATTGTTAGCTTGGGTCATATTGTAAAGAGAGTAGTTGTTTTAAGGGGTTAGCTGGTACCCTGGCAACTGGTTGACCAATGGGTCAAATGATTTAGATATTTTCTAGTGTTTCTTTTTGTGCCCTTTTCAACAAAATTTCCAAGAAAGTGGTGATGATGTGTCCTGTGATAGTGTTAAATGCATTGTGGGAATTAAAAATGGCCGCCATATCCATCGGCCGTCTTTGATTTTGTGTTTTCAGGCCGAACTTTAGGATATCAAATTTGTTATTGACAGAATTGTTTTTACCTAACTTGCAGGCCTCATCATTGCACCCTGGGCCCTCAAAGTTGACCGAAATTTTATCAACTTTTAAGTTGAAAACTAAACAATATTGAATTTCTCCCCGAAATGGGATAAACCAATTTGTCTGTCAATGAAAAATGAGAGACTCGCTTCTTCAAAGAGGCCTATAATCTGTTGTTACATCTCTTTGTTGGTTACTATATTTGCAATGCCAGGTGTATTTCAATTGTCATTTTTTTCTATTTCAGTGTGTATTTTATTGACTTTTCTCCCCTTTTTAGTGGTTTGGATTTCTGTTTTTTTTTAAATTGATATTTTAAATATGTTGACTTCATAATGCATCTACATGTATATGGTTTCTTTTTGTACATTTATGTGTTTTTAAGCTGTATTGATTTAATCTCTTGCAATGCCAGCTTTAATTCTATTGTCATTATTTTCATTTCAGTGTGTATTGTATTTGCCTTTCTTCCCTTAGTGGCTTGGATGTCAGTTTTTGAAACTTGATACATTACATGTGCTAATTGCTATTTTTATATATTTTTTATATTTGTAGGTTTTTTTTTTACATTGTATGTATTTTAAAACTGTATTGAATTACCATTCTTGCATTGCCAAATTTATTCAATTGTCATTATTTTGATTTTAGTGTGTACTTTGTTGTTTCTCCTTTTTCTTGGTTTCGACCTCAGTTTTTTAAATTGTATAGGTTAGTTAAACCTATTGTTAATTTTATACTGCATTTGTATGTTTTTTGGGTACATTGCATGTATTTTTTAAGCTTTATTGAATTACCGTACTTAGATTTAATTTCGTGTTTTTATATAATTTGTATTGTCAATTGCATCTTCAAACATCCTCGGACAGAGAGGGCACAATACAAATATAATAAATTGTATTATCCTTAGAACATCCATAGATGGGGTAGGATGTTTCCGCTTATTTATTTATTTATTTTTTCTTCAGATGTCGGACTCGGAAGAAGAGCGGTCAAAGCGCCGATCAAAGAAGAAGAAGCGGTCGCGGTCCCCAACACCGTCAGACTCTTCGGATGAATCGGACCTCAGCAGCAAACGCTCCGTCTCCAAGAAACACAAGAAGAAGGCCAAGAAGAGCAAGCGTAGACGATCGGTGAGTAGAGTGCAACACCAGAGGGTGCTGTGTGAGCCAAATCGGGGGAAGATTAGCGGGGCTTGTAGGAAATGGCTTCTGGATGCTTCGCTCGCAAATTGTTCAATTTTTTTTCAATCGTTCTCTTCTTGAATTCAGCCCTCGTCAGGATCGGATTCTGACGTCAAAGAAGTTCCTCATCATCCAGCAAAAGCCGCTGCAGCTCCCCAGTCTCGCAAGACGGCTACTCCGTCCCGAGCAGGAGACACGCCCAAGAAGGAAAAGGTGAGGGATCCTGCACAAACTCTCTACGTCATTTCCTCCAGGCCTGATGTCCAGACAGAGGCATCGGCGGCAGTTAGTTGCCTCTGTGCCCCTGACTCATGGCCTTGCAGCCCCTTTAAAAATGCCCCAGTGGAAAAATTTAAATTGCCCTCATACAAGTGCTGGGGACCTACAGGGGCTGTGTCGTTACGATCAAAGCATGAGCACTCATCATAGATATGATACAGAGGGAAGTGTTGTATGGAGAGAGACCTACAGTCTAACTGCCCTACGTATACCTCACGGTATACAGTAAACGTTTAAGACACCACCGTGGAACAAAGGATTTCACTAAACGATAGTATGCATAGAATGAGTGTATCGACTAGTTATATAAGATCTAGACATTGAATACACTCGGCATGAATAGAAGAAGAATTTTAAAATAGCAAGTTTTGCAGTGTGTTATGACTGGCGAACAGGCAAGGGGAGGGTGAGGTGCTAGGTGTATGGGAGACGTAGTTGTATAGGAGTGGTGAAAGGGGAAGGGTTGTAAGGAAGGAAAGGAGGGGGTGTTTGAAAAAATGGAGGATGAGGGAGGTGTAAGGGGGGTTAAGGGGTGTAAATAACCGTCATGATCAAAGCAGGCCCAATGGACTTATAAACTCTCACCCCATTTCTGCATGCGCACGCGCTCTCGTTATTGATGCGGAGGTAGGGCGCAGGCATTTAATGACTGGGTAAGAGTTCATAATTCCATTTACAGCCACTGGGCCTTCTTTGATCATGGCCACACAGCCCCTTTAACCACTTCAGGTTGGCGTTCTGAAAAACAAATCTGTGCCCGCCCCCGACACTTTCTGGAGCTTTTCGAGTAATCCTTTTTCTTTGAAAATATCGCTGCAACATTAAAAAGCCTGACTTGACAAAGGAATGACAACAAAGGTTCTCATAATAAGCACCAAGATTTGATGCTGTCTTGTGAGAAAGTATGAGTAGTGGTAGGCACTCACCGTGATTCACAGAACCTCGGCCGTGAGCCACGGCCGATAATCTGCCATGGTATGCTGTAGTCTCGGAACGCTCAGACTTGCCTCCCCTTGAGCCAAACACAATGACGAACAATGGTGGCAGCCTGTCCATTCTTGTATGCCACGTTTGTTCAAGAGCAGGACAA
Organism: Pycnopodia helianthoides; assembly: GCA_032158295.1. Lineage (NCBI taxonomy): Eukaryota > Metazoa > Echinodermata > Asteroidea > Forcipulatida > Asteriidae > Pycnopodia > Pycnopodia helianthoides. The sequence continues at coordinate 9,214,358 of CM063263.1, read as the reverse complement.
AGGTCTGGAATCAGGGTGTACATTAAAAAAACAAGAAAAAGGGATATTACGAGGCAGATAGATAGACAGCTAGCCTCAGTTGGTAGAGCACCAGCACATGAGTTCTGTAGTCGGCAGGTTCGAATCCCGTCTTTGTTCACCCCTTGAAATTGACTCATCATTTTGGGCGTCCTTACTACTTTTTTTCAGACCGGTTGGGACACGTCAGAGAGCGATCTGAGTGAAGGGGAGCTGGAAAAGCAACGGCGGGCTCTCCTTGAACAACTCGCTGAAGGTTAAAGGTCACCCAAGGTCAAAGGTGACCACCAAGTTATAGTGAGTAGAGACTCTTTTTGTATATCGGCGGTTGAATTTTGTTGTCGAGTGGAGAACATGTTAAGTGAAGTACCGATAGACAGACCTATGGGCCCAATTTCATAAAGCTGTTTAGCAGAAAAAAGTGCTTAACACCATTTCTTTGCTAAGCGAAAAAATGAGTGCGGTACCAGTCGCAACAATGTAAACTTGATGGAATGTTGGCTGGTACCCAGTTTCTGGTAAGCAATATTTTTCTGTGCTTAGGAATTTTTGTGTGCTTACAGGCTTTATGAAATTGGGACTTGACTTGAGACTGTTTTTATACCAGGACAACATTTCTGAGGGAGGGGGGGGGGGGAATGGGCTCGAACCCAAGACATCCAGAGAAGAAGTTTAGCAGCTAACTCTATGATCACATTTTCCATTTCAATCTGATTCCCAGGTGGCAGGGGGAGGGGGGGGGGGGAGAGGGGGAAGGATGCAGTAGGTGCAGTTTTGACAGGAAATCTTGCAGAGGTTTCTGTAGTTCTTGTAACCTTGAGATGTTTGTATATTTTAATGACGTTTGTCCGGAGGGGTCAAGCCGAGATATATTGACCTTGCCCAAAGGGCGTGTCTAGTCTAGATCGATCCATTAAGCACCGCCCCCTTATTGGCATTGACCAATCGCAATCGCCCGAAAAAAAATACGCCCAAAAGTCCATGTACAAAGTTTAAACGAGTCTCTGCTATTTGGATTGGTGTGTCTCGTATTTTGGGGCTAATCAGGATGCATGATAATTATTAGTGATAATGAGAGTTTTATTTAGCGTTTGAATGTACCGATAAGGTTCTCAAGGCGCTTGAACAAGCTGAAACATTTTAAGGCAGAGAAAAAAAAATGATTTGTGAGACCAATTAATGCAGCACAGTATAAGGGTTAAGAAGGTGGTGCGTTGCACTCAGCAGCCACTGCCAGAAACACCCGGGGCAAACCCCTTCTCTTAGCGATAAGTGTAACTTGGCTCCGCTGCGTGCATTACACAACGCATGGGACCTATGGCTTTACGTCCCATACAAAGGACAAAGCAATAACGGTTAAGTGTCTTGCTTAAGGACACAAGTGCCAATATTGAGACTCAAACCCACACTCTGCTGATCAGAAACACCTGAGCTTGAGTCTGGTGCTCTTAACCGCTCGGCCACGCCATGTCGTATGTGGTTCCCACTTGGTTGCCGTGGATAGACAGCTGGGGCTTTTTTTTGGACATCTGGCTTAGGCTCCGGCCCTCGGCACCATTGACATTAAAGCACCGTCCAAAATACACAATAAAAAATTGAGGCTGGAGCTGAAGCCCAGGTTTGGAAAAGGCCCAAAGTGATGTGGGCGGGGCTTAATGGATCATTCTATTCAGGAATGGGGGGGGGGGGGACTTCTACATTCCGGTTTTAGATTACAACAGATTTTGGAGTATGACAAAAAGATGGACTTTGAGAGGATTGATGACAAAGTCTATAGTGTGTTGTCATATTCCCTGTATCCCATTGGCTATGACAGTACAGACCGTCATGTCGTTTGAAGGGACCACACTATTTTGCCTCAGTTTGGTTAACTTTTCTTTGATTGGATGCGAGGAAAGCTGGCTGATACCACTGAAGAATCTCTCCAAATGCCTCTACAGTTCCAAACAGCGGCTATTTTAATAACGGACATTTATGTTGCGCAATACACTGTACCTGTGTGAATTTACTCTTACTGCGCAGATTATTCTTACATCATTAGCATGCATTCAGTCCTGCTTAGACAAATTTTCTTTGTTATTCTTCCTTAAAATTTTGTTTTAAGTTATTAATCATTTAGGGTTACATTGTATAGCCAGAAAATGATTATTTTCTCGTTGTCTTTTCCTTTTTTCTTTATAATTACTGTGGGTAGAATTTTGAATAAAGTAAAGTTCAGAGAATTTGTGACTCATTTTTTTGTTGTCACGTGTACGAGTGAATTTATTGGTTGTTTGTTTTAGACGGTGGTGTACGTCATGGATTTGTTTGCACTGTACAATGGAGTTGATATAAACCTTCATCGATGTTTGTGCCAATTTTCACTGATGTCGTGTTAATTATTTGTTTAACTGTATTGCCCGCAGGTTTGCAACAAACAAACACAGAAATCATCTTGAGTCTTGTTTTTTTAAAGGGAGCACTTATTTCAATTCAACTTATCGTCTTTCATTGTTTTATGTTTTGTGTTGCGCATAGAGGCTCCTGCATTATGCGCTATATAAATGTCTTGATTTGGGGTTGAAAAAAAAAAATTACTAGAGCGGGATTTGAACCAACGACCTCCGGATTAAGTACCAGCGCTCTACCAACTGAGCTATCTAGCCCTATGTTGGCAATCTCCCTATTCTGTCAATATCTTTGGTCGGGGTGCCATATTGTTCTACCCACAATATATAAATGTCTTGTATTATTATTATTAATTTATTATGAAATTAATTCATTTTATTTCCACATCAATGCACAAAACAAAAAAGTTACCGCAAACCTCTCCTAGTTAATACTTTCACCATGCAAAGCTTTAAATCCTACTTAAGTGTGGTCTTCTTTTTTTCTTTTCTTTTTTGACCCCACCAGTTAATAAACTTTGTGATCATAATTATTTACATGCCGTTTATTGACTGATATGTATTTTACTGAGAGATGAAGGGATAACATTATAATTTTTAGCAGACTGGTCTATAAAAACCCACGAAACATTTAAAGAGAAAAAACAAAGGTCGTTGTGTTTAATGCGACGTGAGTAAATGTAGAGCCCCCCCCCCCCCCGCCTTCCGAAAATGAAAAATGGGTTTATGTGCACAGCCACAATTATGGGTACACATTTTGTTCGTGTCCATGTTATGAACAACACTTTGAAAACCAGTGATGTAACAGTTATTTCAATGTTTTTTTGTAAACTAATTAACCAGGGCTGTGTGAATGAAGAGAAGAAAGTACTTGAGTTTGTCGAATACAAGATCTGCAAAGTGTTTACTCAATATTTATGTGTCGTTCGGTTGGTGTCTTTGTAACAAAAAGTGTATCCATGATTGTGGCAGTGCGTTTATACAAACCACCTTACCTTTAATTTCTTAAGTTGCACTTAAGCACCGGGGATAGAGAGCGTGCATTCAGCTGGGAACAAGGTCAAGATGTGGCCACTCCATTTGAATATCCTCACTGGACAGCTGTCGAGTGTTTACTCTCTAAACACTGAACGTGTCGTGGATGGATACGAGAAGTCGTTCCCATTCTCACCCGATTTTCATTTACGAGGTGCCCCGGCCGTACACCTCTTTTTAAATTGTGTGGGTTTTTGGTTTTTCTTTTTCGTTCTGCTTAATGCCCTTCTCAGTCAAGCGTCAGTCCGGAAGAAGATTTTGCATAGGTGCATATATTATCACAGACTGACTTTAAATTTGGTACATCAATCTGGACGCGGCCCAGCTCACCCCCCCCCCCCCCTTGTGTCTTTGGCTATAGGGACCCTTTCATCCTCTTAAAAGCTTTACTTGCACTCTGGTTGGTAACTCCACATTCAAATGTATGGACTTGGATACGATTTGCCTGTTCCATCGAGAAGCTTTGGGCTGCATTGCCATATCCTACGAAGTCTTACAACTTCCTGAAGAAAAAAAAAGTTTAAGAGGATTTGTGGTGGTTTAGGGTTAAGGACAAAAGTGCCGGGGACCAGACCGAACCTTCACCCTGACAATACTAAAGCCCGGTGGCGATTTTTCTTTTCTGCAGCACACGTCGGCTATGGAGTCAACAGTTAAGGGATAGGCTGTTCGATCCCTATCCCTTAACTGTTGACTCCATCGCCGACGTGTACTGCAGAACATAAATTTGCAGCCCGGTGCATTAGACCGCTCGTCCACGACACGTGCCGTTAGTGCGTCTCGCAGGCCGAGTTGGACTCCAATTTTGCAGCACCTTATAACGTACCCTCTTCACATGCCACCACCTGACCCACATGGCACACAGGGGCCTGTGCACACGAGGCAACTTTTACAGGTTACTTGGAAGCATGCTACAGGACCACTTTGGTTGCACACGAGTGATTTTCCAAACACTGTCTTTAAAACGATCTCCAAGAAAAATAATTGAATAAAACATAAATGCCTTTCATCTTTGAGATTGCTTGGAACTGTATGATCCCCAAGATGTGAACATTCAAACGTGAATGCCTTTTCATCTTTGAGATTTCCTTGAGCTGTGAATCCACAAGAAAAAATATGTGAACATTCATAATGTGAATGTCTTCTTTTTTCTTGGAGATTGCCTGGAACGGGTTGCCTGTAAATTGCCTCGTGTGACATACCACCTATAAAGCCATCACTCCCCTATTCCCATTTCCATCTATCTTCAGCACAGACCCGTGCCGTGATTTCCATCCAACTTCCTTCAATTCCTTTGTTTTTCAAGCAGCTCTTCCCCGATTCGTATTCGACCTTCCAACTTTTCTCACTCCCTCTGCATTGCCACGGCAAGGCAGTCGTGCATCGGCGGCTCTTTCTCTTTGGCTCTCTTTCGTTTCTTTCCTCTGCTGAGTAAACGAGAAGCTAATTTGGCAGCACCGTCAAGAGCCATTAATTGGCTTGGTTTATCAGAACCCCCGTTTTAGCCCGAAGTCCCTGACACAGATTTATATATACAGTGTGGCGCTAAATATAGTTAGGGGAAGAAAGCACAAGTTAATTTCCGAGTCTTGACAGTTTTTGAAAAAAATATAATTACCACGCATATGGTTCAGCCTTCAAAGCTTACCCTTAGGGGAATGATATGTTTACCCCGAGACAAGATAATCTCAATGCAAACTTGACCGGTTGGTTTATTACCATTTCCTTTAAGAAGAATAAGAAGAAGAAGAAGAAGAAGAAGAAGAAGAAGAAGAAGAAGAAGAACAAACCTACACTCGCCCTTCGCGGAAAAAGGGAAATTTCAAAAATTAATCTTATAGCCCAGGACGACTTGTCAATATGTCACTGCGATCACACTTGTTTTCACTGTAACCAAAAAGTCAACAGGAAAATTCATCAAGATACCCCCATCAAAATAACCACCACACTGTGTGGTAAAACCTGCGGGACAAAACCAAATTGAATTGCCCGCTGGAGGAAGAAACAAAAAAACTAGGACTGCACCATATGGAGGGACGCCGAGGGACTAGACTAATTTCACCTTTTATTTTCAATCATCATTTTTGTGATTGGAAGTGCTGCATTTCTGTGGGGTATATATGCAAAGCTCCGATCTCTACAAGGTTGTGATCTATACACGTTTCTGATCTTTCTGATCTATACACGTTTCTGATCTTTCTGATCTATACACGTTTCTGATCTTTCTGATCTATACACGTTTCTGATCTTTCTGATCTATACACGTTTCTGATCTTTCTGATCTATACACGTTTCTGATCTATACACGTTTCTGATCTATACACGTTTCTGATCTATACACGTTTCTGATCTATACACGTTTCTGATCTATACACGTTTCTGATCTATACACGTTTCTGATCTATACACATTTCTGATCTTTCTGATCTGTACACGTTTCTGATCTTTCTGATCTATACACGTCTCTGATCTTTCTGATCCATACACGTTTCTGATCTATACACGTTTCTGATCTTTCTGATCTATACACGTTTTTGATCTTTCTGATCTATACACGTTTCTGATCTTTCTGATCTATACACGTTTCTGATCTTTCTGATCTATACACGTTTCTGATCTTTCTGATCTATACACGTTTCTGATCTTTCTGATCTATACACGCTTCTGATCTTTTCCTGAAATAAACAAAAACTAGATGCCGCTAGCTCTTTTAATTTAAATATATATTGTTTTTTATATCAAAAAATCGACCATGCCACCCCCAGCAAGAGCAGACCCCCCCCCAAAAGAATTATGATAAAAATATAAACTAATAAATGTTAAAAAATAAAATAGTCTGGTTACCATCACGAGCATTACATTGTACGGACACAGGGTGCCATCGACTCAGTCCCTTAGTCCCTTCTTAGTTATAAGAAGTGCATTGACCCTTTTCAATTCGTATCAACTTAACTTGAGATGCAATAAAGTTAACCGGCGTACATTACATGAGCGGCATTTCTGCCCGTTGGAAATTTATTATGAAATTGCCCTTGTCTTCCCCCTCCTCCCATGACCTAATTGCATTAAGCCTGTAAGTTAGACATTTCTGCTTACATCTCTGCGCTTAGCAGAGTGTCCAGTCCATAACCTCTATCTTACCGTAGCGGCTTGTGGCTTGTCGTAGTTCTTTGCTAGTAAAACGTTCAACTCATTCGTGTACTTAAAACCACGTGCCTTACATCTCCTTGCTCGTTTGCTGTTGTTGTTATTTTGGGGTTTTTTTTAGGGGGAGGGTTTTTTCTTGCAGTGCTTAAAGGAACATTACATAATATAGTTAGGGGAAGAAAGCACAAGTTAATTTCCGAGTCTTGACAGTTTTTGAAAAAAATATAATTACCACGCATATGGTTCAGCCTTCAAAGCTTACCCTTAGGGGAATGATATGTTTACCCCGAGACAAGATAATCTCAATGCAAACTTGACCGGTTGGTTTATTACCATTTCCTTTAAGAAGAATAAGAAGAAGAAGAAGAAGAAGAAGAAGAAGAAGAAGAAGAAGAAGAACAAACCTACACTCGCCCTTCGCGGAAAAAGGGAAATTTCAAAAATTAATCTTATAGCCCAGGACGACTTGTCAATATGTCACTGCGATCACACTTGTTTTCACTGTAACCAAAAAGTCAACAGGAAAATTCATCAAGATACCCCCATCAAAATAACCACCACACTGTGTGGTAAAACCTGCGGGACAAAACCAAATTGAATTGCCCGCTGGAGGAAGAAACAAAAAAACTAGGACTGCACCATATGGAGGGACGCCGAGGGACTAGACTAATTTCACCTTTTATTTTCAATCATCATTTTTGTGATTGGAAGTGCTGCATTTCTGTGGGGTATATATGCAAAGCTCCGATCTCTACAAGGTTGTGATCTATACACGTTTCTGATCTTTCTGATCTATACACGTTTCTGATCTTTCTGATCTATACACGTTTCTGATCTTTCTGATCTATACACGTTTCTGATCTTTCTGATCTATACACGTTTCTGATCTTTCTGATCTATACACGTTTCTGATCTATACACGTTTCTGATCTATACACGTTTCTGATCTATACACGTTTCTGATCTATACACGTTTCTGATCTATACACGTTTCTGATCTATACACGTTTCTGATCTATACACATTTCTGATCTTTCTGATCTGTACACGTTTCTGATCTTTCTGATCTATACACGTCTCTGATCTTTCTGATCCATACACGTTTCTGATCTATACACGTTTCTGATCTTTCTGATCTATACACGTTTTTGATCTTTCTGATCTATACACGTTTCTGATCTTTCTGATCTATACACGTTTCTGATCTTTCTGATCTATACACGTTTCTGATCTTTCTGATCTATACACGTTTCTGATCTTTCTGATCTATACACGCTTCTGATCTTTTCCTGAAATAAACAAAAACTAGATGCCGCTAGCTCTTTTAATTTAAATATATATTGTTTTTTATATCAAAAAATCGACCATGCCACCCCCAGCAAGAGCAGACCCCCCCCAAAAAGAATTATGATAAAAATATAAACTAATAAATGTTAAAAAATAAAATAGTCTGGTTACCATCACGAGCATTACATTGTACGGACACAGGGTGCCATCGACTCAGTCCCTTAGTCCCTTCTTAGTTATAAGAAGTGCATTGACCCTTTTCAATTCGTATCAACTTAACTTGAGATGCAATAAAGTTAACCGGCGTACATTACATGAGCGGCATTTCTGCCCGTTGGAAATTTATTATGAAATTGCCCTTGTCTTCCCCCTCCTCCCATGACCTAATTGCATTAAGCCTGTAAGTTAGACATTTCTGCTTACATCTCTGCGCTTAGCAGAGTGTCCAGTCCATAACCTCTATCTTACCGTAGCGGCTTGTGGCTTGTCGTAGTTCTTTGCTAGTAAAACGTTCAACTCATTCGTGTACTTAAAACCACGTGCCTTACATCTCCTTGCTCGTTTGCTGTTGTTGTTATTTTGGGGTTTTTTTTAGGGGGAGGGTTTTTTCTTGCAGTGCTTAAAGGAACATTACATAATTGGTTTTTGCTATCAAAACAGTTGCTGGCAGTGTAAGCACTTTATGTAATCCATCATATACATAAACTGACAAACCTGTAGAGGTTTGAGATCGATCGACCATCTTCGTCACGAGAAAATAGTGAAAAACCGATTACACATTTGCATGAAATCATATAGATTCAACAAATGAATAAAACGCTCACTGAGCGATAAACTCCAATCGGAAAATTAGTTTATTCATTTCTCATCAAATATGGCATTTTAGACAGAAATATTTCAAGGGATGTTTTCTACTATCATCATCATTAGACTGTGTAAGTTTAATGTAAATTTGTGATCAAAAAGTATGTTTTACAAGTTTTGTTCTTACCAATTCTGTAATGTTCCTTTAAGGAACTCCGCCTACTTCACCCAGCGCCATAATTTCCCCCTTTAACAGCTTTATTAAATTCAATCTATATCAATTTTGCCATATCAAATCAAATTCTCTCGGACTGCACTACAAAATAAATTACCCCCAAAAAATTGGTTTCTAAAAATTAAGAGAACGGTCACTTGACTTTGATTAACTCCAATGTATGCGAGAGAAAAACGCAGGCCGGTTCGAACCTTTGTCGTTTTGAAAAGATTTTCATCAAGGCCTGACTGTGGACATGGTTACTCTTTCCTCGATGTATCATTTGAATTCAATTTTTGAAGCCAAGTTTGCTAAACATTGAACAGTCGTAGGGAGGGTCATACTTTTCGTAAATTGCGTAGTTTTTATCCAAAAGTTGCTAAAAAGATAGTAATGTTAGTAAGCATCCCGTGTAAGCGTTGTGTTAAAAAAATATATTCCTTTAAAATATGGTGAAGACAAAAATCATTGCACACCTTTTTTCTGTTCATTGAAAGTGCATTTATTTATCTACTCTGAGCAAAATAATTCCATTTAAAGTATCATAAAATTTACTTGATATGATTTTTCTTAATTTTTACTCATTTAAAACCAGCTACCAGAAGCTATAGATGGTTACCAATCAACCTCGTTCCCAGTTGTGTACGATCTCGCCGCGCCCATTTGCTGTTTCTTTTCCCATAATGCCTTGCTCGTTAGAGACGAGAGGTGTCGATACGGCGCGCTGCCCATGGTGGAGAGGCTTTGGCTTTGAGCTGCGTAAAGCCTTCTAACTTTTCTACGTAGCCAAGTATTTCACCGACCAATCATGCACGGAACCGACCTTATGCCCATGACGTCATGTGGGTAGGTCGCCCTCGGCTAGAGGTCAAAAGAAGGTTACTCATTGGCCAATTCTGTGCGCTACACGTACATAGATGTGTAATTTTCATTGTTACGTCATCTTTTTACCTCTAAGATGGTGGCGTGGTGACGTCAATGCAGAAGGTTCATTTGGATAAAACTTCCGCGTCAGTTGTGCGTTCAAGAAAATGGTCGATTTGCCCGTATAGATGGACGACTTTACACTGTGTGACGTCAAACATTGGAAATTCAGCCTTGCTACCATTATGGGCAGCGCGCCGTATCGATACCTCTCGCCACTAACGCAAGGCATTTTGGGTGAAAAAAAAATGGCGCGGCGAGATCGTACACTATTGGGAACGAGATTGGTGGTAACTAACTACTATCCGCAAGGGGAAAACCTCACAAAAAAATATTCCACTTAATTCGCAATTTAATCGGTCAACTCGACCAACTTGTTATCGTACATGTATGTTGTCTTTAATATATATATCTCTTTTAATACATAATTTAAAGTTTATCCACTACATAGTTTCAGAATGACAGCTGTTTATGAGATTTATAAATAAAAGACACCTTGCATATGACGTCATCGCCGAGGTCGAACCATGGAAACGTACATGTGTATACTGGCCAGTAGACTGGTCCCCCATTCCTGTCTTTATCTGACTTTATGGTTGCATTGGATAGACACGCGCATACCAGACTTATACTATACACTGTGTGGTGTGTGGGTGTGTGTGTGTGTGTGTGTGTGTTCACATGACATGCCAGGTCAAAGGTACATCTGGCAGGAAGCTGCCAGGTTCTTAAGGCCGGTACCTGGCGTTAATCACCGGCCCCGAAGTGTGACGTCAGAATGTTCGTCGGGCCAACTTGCCATCACACAACTGCCAACCAATTGGGGGGGGGGGTCTTCCTTTGACCTCAGTGAGGGCGCTCTATGTTAGCTCATGACGTCATATGCGAGGGGTCTACTGAGTGAACCAACTTATTCAGAAAATATGTTTTTCTTTAGAAATTTCTTTGGCGATTGTTATTATCCCTTTACTTATTTCAAACACTAACTGCAGATTAAACCGAAAGCAACGTAAATACATAATTGTGATTTAAACATAATACAAATCAAAGCATGATTTTCACATTGAACCATGTGTCTCTCTACAGCCCTTTTCACACTGCCGAACCCAGGAAATAAAACCCCGGGAAATTTCTGGGGACTTTCACCCCACCGTCACCCCCATGTTCGTTTTCTTATGCAATTGTTTCAGGGGGAAATGAGCTCCCAGTTTGCTAAGCCTAGTGTTATATCGTTTAGCTGTACTCCCAAGCAGGGGAAGCTGATTCCCGGGAATTGGCAATATCCCTTGAGTTTGGCAGAATGGTTTTTTTGCAACTCAAGTATGAAAAGTTCAACCATATTTATATAACATAATTCCCGAAAATTTGTTTAGTGTGAAAAGGACCTACGCTCAGAGTCCAATTTAAAAAAAACGAGGGACTTTGGAACACTAGGTGGCAGCAGACACACAAGTCAATTATTAAACATTGTTTACGTAGTTCGGAGCATCAATAGTTGCGCACATTATTTCCGAGAACAATGTATTCACAACAGTTTCCCATTCTGCGTTGTACACTTTGCTGCCGAGCAAAAAATTGCAGGAAACCAGTTAATGTAACAATATTTTCTATTAAGCTGGTAATCTTGTTCTGTTAACGGCGTCTTCCGTACTTAGCAGCTCTACTGGTTAATAGTGACGTCACCTTGCTTTTGCTATTAAGCTATGGACCTTTCTATTGCAACGTCACAGCCCGAGTTTTCGCCAACCAAGGTTGGGCAACTATGCAAAGCAAAAACAGATAGCCACAGTTTGTAACAATGTTACACAAACATTCAAAAGTGTTGTTGTTGAATTTGTCTGAAACAAAGCAACCGATCATGCAAATTTGCTTGGCAGCTTTACGAAACTGGGGGAAAAAAGTTATAACTTGCTCTGAAAAAAAATGCCTCTCGGTTCACGAAGCCAGAAGAAGAAGAAGACAAATAATGTAGCAGAGATGTATCTCTCTTCCTTCGCGATTGAATACTTGAGTAAACTTACGTACGTTAAATTTCGGTTTGCGTTCGAGGATGTGCTCGACTAAATGCTGTATGCACTTTCTGGCGTATAAAACGGAAAGTTTCGAGGGGGTGTCTATACGTGCATATCGGCAAATGCCCAAACTGGAAAAATTAATGACCACACTTGCCGTCACGCAAGATTCTGACATCATGCAATCCCCCCCCCCCAAAAAAAAGAGTTACACATTAATAATTTGACAGATTAACAGAGATAAATTTTTAAACATGGCATTAGATTCCCGTGGTAAAAATTGGAGTTTCAAATGAAATGAAATCGACAGAGGTGATGAGACGTAGATCTGGGTTACGACTCGCCGTCTATAGCAGTCGTGGGTAGCAGCTAGGGTGACACCATTCTGATTTTCTGGGGGTAGGAAAATAAGAAACAAATTATAGGCCTGTCGGTGGTAGTTTATTGGATAACTTGATTTTATTTTGAATCGATTTTCAACGGCTTGATTTCACGCAGCGGCTGTGATACCATCTGACACTGAGTATTTGCGTAGCAGTCCATGCTGACAGCGGCCCTCACTTGAGGAGTCAAGTCTATCCCGAGCCAATATGGCTAATTAGGCTGTTGCTTATATCCGATGTTGAATAATATAGTATTATACAGTTTCCTTCACCTGTTGTGTTGTTTAGTGAATCCTTTTCACCAAAATTCCCCGGACGTCAGTTCATCGTTGCAGGTTTTTTTTTTTTTTTTTTTTTTTTTACAATGTGCGTTCAATTTTAATTCGATGGTTTCATGAAACTCTCACGAGGCTTATTCGACGCTAAATGTGGAGGTTTATGATAAAAATGGTCAAATAAAAGTTCTCTTGAAACCACTGGTTGAACGGGGGGCGATAGCAAGTTTTCCCAACAAGTGAAATTGTTTAATTTCGCGATTTAGTACTTTGAATCTCTCTTCATTTATTATGAAAAATGTCAAGTTCTGTTCCGCAAAGCCGAGGATTATGTTATACATAAAAACGTGGTTGTTCCGATATTTGAATTACTAAATGTTGACAAGCTGAATTCTAACAAACAAAATGCGCCTTGTCCTTTTTGTTCTTACCTTTTTTTGTTGATTGAATCATTTAACCAGCTTTTCTTCCCTGAAATGAAATGAAACAATTTTTGTTTTTAACTTCCTGAAATGTTCGACTTTGGTTTCTTTGTGAACAAAATATTAATTGCTAATGGTAATTTATTCGATCTTTCTCAATACCACTCGCTCAACTTTCATTCAAATAATAATTACATGCATCTAAATTTGCATACCGAGGGTGCAACCCAAAACTATTGCATATTCATCTGTCTCACCCCCGTGCACTAATATAAGCCCCGCCTACTCATGAATATGCATTACCCTGCATGGTCTCCAGGTGTTGTGGATCCAGTCCATGCAGTATGTAACCTCGCGCCTGTTCGGTCTGTCTCTCTTGTTGGTATCCAGCATAAAATCTTGGTCTGCTAGGGCATTGCCCGTCCAGTCGTCCGTGTCAAATGGCTAGAAATGAATATTTAAATGAGATTCAGTGTTAATTTGGGTCACAGATACAATTACTATTCAAAAAGTGCAGTAAATCACGTCCACTGTACATGAATGAAGTGTATACGATCGTAGGCAGTAATTTGAAGCGCGAATTCAATATTTTCTTTCAGATTGTAGACCCTTGGTGGCGCTGCAGAAACTTTTTGATTTCGTAAAAACGCAATGCGCAACCGCGTATAACGAGTCAATACACCGCAAACGCGCTGTCTGACCATGGGCACGAATCCCTATGGGTAAATTACATACAGATGTCCACTCACAAAATGTCGGCTGTGTGAACTGGTGCGTGATGGGGTCAGCACCATTTTCTCAATGGCCAAAAATGTTTCTTGTCGGGTCTTGTCACATGGTTTTTGTACACCCTCTAGTTCATAATTATTTGATTGTATTGTATGTTAAGATATCTATAGTTTCTTGTATGATGTCGTGAGACCCAATAATAACAATTCATGTGATTGTTTTTAATCATCGGCTAAATAAACCATTCTAATTATAATTCTATTATAACTATTTGGCCCGGACATGTATCTCAAAATGAATTATATCCAAATGAAAAAAGGAAGACATTTCGCTCAAACAAAACCCTCCCTATAGGCCCGTTTGACACTCCTTCCGGACGTCAAGGCAAAAATACCTCCTCATATCATGTCTCAGTGTGGAGACTGGAGTGGCTTTTAGTCGGTGGACGAGTGTTCTCCCTTGAAGGCACAGTACACGTTTGGTAATTGGAGCCTACTGATTGTGTTAATCCTATATAAATGTATAGGTACATACAATTAAACTAACCTGTGAAAACTTCACATCAAAAGGTGGTCGCGTTTTTGAGATATCACCGAAAAACCGGAGCGAATGTTTCCCATAGGAATACACAGTCTGAGAAGCGTTCAGATTCAAATTTTGGGGAATAAAAAGTGATTTTTTTTTTCCATAACTGTAGTACTTCGAAGTTAAAAGTTTCTCAAAATTCATTGTACAACCCAAGGCTGCTGTACTTTTTAAGTAAGTTTTATTGCCATTAATTTTCAGAGTCATTACCAAACGTGTACTGTGCCTTTAAGGTGTCGCCCCCCTCCCCCGTAGATAACTGTAGACGGCATTCCAGGGTGACCAATGGGTATTTTAATGTCTCCGCACACTTCGTTTCTGTGGACAGGTGTGTGCATCTGTGCACATATTTTTGTGTTTGAACAGTTGTCCCCGATTCTTAGGAACCTTGAAGGTGAGTGAAGGACAATAAGCTTGGATCTTAGCACCGGGGAAATGCTCAAGAAGTGGGTCGTGGGAATTGTTTCAAATGTTTGGTGTTTTTTTTTTCAAAAGTTGTTTTTGTATAATTATATGGATCGGCGTTCAAAGGCGAGTATTGAAAAATTAAAGCCCTGGACATAAAAAATAAGCTCCCTTGATGACAATAACCGAGCGAGAGAATGCACATTCTATTTTTCTTCATTCTTGACGTGTTTCTTGGTCAGCGTGATCACGTGATGATATATAAAATACGCGCATTCTTTGTTCTTGCAATTATAGAGCTTATGGTGTGTTATACCTCGACTTCTCTTACCTGAATCTGGTTGTTTCCATCGTAAACGGGGGCACAGCTGACTATCTGGGCCAGTAATAGGCAAGGCACGGCTAGACAAGCGAATAGAACTACATGTGGCCTCATTATCACACTGGCCGGAACTCTTACCCTGTGCATAAACAAGAAAAAAAAGGAGATATCAATGATAATGTAAAGCAAGAAGCCTACGGAGCTCCAAAAGTGCCAAACCAGTCATCCACAATAATGATATTATTTATCTCGCCAAGTCGCCTTACAATTTTAAGTTATCACACAGGTCGACCTACTGAATCCATGATGTCGACTTGTCCTGATAACTTGATGTCGACTTGTCCTGATAACTTGATCTCGCCAAGATGACTTATACTGAAACTAAGATGTCGACCTATGCGATGATTTATCTCATAAAGTCGACCTACTGCATCTGTAATGCCGACTTGTCTCGATAATTGATCCCCCAGGATGACTTTACTGAAACTAAGATGTCGACTTGACGCGATAATTTATCTCACAAAGTCGACACACTGAATCTATGATGTCGACTTGTCTCGATAATTGATCTCCCCAAGATGACTTTACTGAAACTAAGATGGCGACTTGGCGCGCTAATTTATCTCACAAAGTCGACCTACCGAACGCATGATGTCGACTTGTCCCGATATTTCGCCAAGACTACTTACCAGTAGCCTACTGAAACTGAAATTGTAATCGAGTGCTTACTGTCATGAGGTCGTCTTGGCAACATAGGCCGTTTTCGAAACCGCGGCTCGGGGCTTGGGCTCCGTCGGTTATTTAGTCAGAAAACGTTTGCTTTCTTTATGGGGCTTCAAACAGGCACGCAGAGCCCGAGACGCGGTTTCGAAAACGGCCACAAAATTATCACGAAAGGTCGACTTGGCGAGATAATCTACCTCGTTAATATCTGGTTGAGTGCTCTGACACTCTCGGTGCTGCGCGGAAATGTGCCACTTGCACTGTGGATGGACTCGAGTTCCGGGGACAACTCGAAGCTGATAAAACAGACAGAACTGCTACGCAAATTTACTTCCCAATCAAAACAATAGCAACGTAGCAGTAGCACCAATGGGTATTGCCTAGTCGGCTTGTAACCTATTGCTGCTTAGCTAGATATTATTATGTACAAAAGTAGTTTTTAAAAACATTGTTTTTCTTGTCGCTTCTCCATCCTGAATCGTTGTACCCATTTTTATTAACTCCATGGAAAATGTAAAGAGGGCCCTAAAATATTGACGCGTACGACCCTCCAGAGTGCGTGCCGAGTGGTTTGGATCGATGCCAAAATCAGACCAACGAACTCTCTCTAAGGGCAGGCTTTTTTAAACGCTGTAATTTCAACAGGGCACGAGAGGCCCGCTGGAGCCTTGAAGTGGGCCTTCGGTGGTTTATTGGATGATGGGAGGAGGGGGTTCGAATCCCGGCCTGGCTGGTAATATTTACGTGATTTTTTCACAGTTAGGTTTTTCCTCCATCTCCCCCCCCCCGAAAAAAAACCGGAGAATTTGTTGTTGTCATCCCGCTCCCCCTTGCATCAGGCATACTGTTAACAGTAGTCGCTCTATTTCTGAGGGCGTCTATGTTTCGTAACCGAAATTTATTTAAGCTGAAGAAAATGTAACCAAGCGAGAGTTTAAAGGTATTATACAGGATTGGTAGAGCTGACAAAACAGTCGCAAACAAAGTTCATGTTTTGTGTGATTAGCCATATACATGAAATAACAAACTTGTGAAAATTTGAGCTCAATTGGTCATCGAGGTCACGAGAAAATAGTGAAAAGAGACCTTATGTGTTTTCTGTTTTTCAAACATCGAGTTTATTATCGCGCGCGATAAAAACTATTGTTTTATTCATTTCTCAGAAACGATAGCATTTTAGGCAGAAATATTTTAAGGAACCCTTTCTACCATTACTTACTTTAAATCATGTAAGTTATGTGTGAATCTGTGAACATTTGTGTTTTTCGATCTTACCAATAGTGTACAGGGCCTTTAAGAAACAGATTATAAGGAACAATTAACGCAAGTACGATGATGTGAGTTCGATTACCTCTGAAGCTTAAACAAATATATCTTTACATTGATTGAGCTTCTGTAAGTTTTACCCAATCTCATTTAGGGCAGTCTCTTAAAGGGAACATTACAGAATTGGTTTTTGCTAACAGAACAGTCGCTGGCAGTGTAAGCACTTTAGGTAATCCACCATATACATAAACTGACAAACCTGTAGAAGTTTGAGATCGATCGGCCATCTGGGTCACGAGAAATAGTGAAATACCGGTTACACATTTGCATGAAATCATATAGATTCAACAAATGAATAAAACGCTCACTGAGCGATAAACTCCAATCGGAAAATGAGTTTAATAATTTCTCATCAAAAATGGCATTTCAGACATAAATATTTCAAGGGATGTTTTCTACTATCATCATCATTAGACCGTGTAAGTTTTATGTAAATCTGTGATCAAAAAGTATATTTAAAAGTTTTTTTCTTACCAATTCTGTAATGTTCCTTTAAAGTTAGGGTCATAGATTGGTGTCGGTAAATACTCCAAAAAAGTAATGACAATAAAAACGTACTAGGTAAAAAGCACTGCATGCTCTACTAGTAAAAACTAGTTTTTTTTCTTACCAATTCTGTAATGTTCCTTTAAATAGAATAATGTAAAGAAAACATTGTACAACAAAAACACAACAAAAAACTGAACACTTGACAGTTATTGCGGACGCGATAGCGAGCATTCTTTATCAAGTGTTTCCTCAGGCCTCTTGAGATAAAGCGACATGATGGTTAAAGGCCCTGTACACTATTGGTAAGATCGAAAAACACAATGTTCACAGATTCACACATAACTTACATGATTTAAAGTAAGTAATGGTAGAAAGGGTTCCTTAAAATATTTCTGCCTAAAATGCTATCGTTTCTGAGAAACGAGTAAAACAGTAGTAATTATCGCGCGCGATAATTTGAAAAAACAGAAAACACATAAGATCTCTTTTCACTATTTTCTCGTGACCTCGATGACCAATTGAGCTCAAACTTTCACAGGTTTGTTTGTTCATGCATATGTTGAATCACACAAAATGTGGACACTGATTTTGAGCTGTTACCAAAAGTGTACAATACCTTTAAGTTTACTTTTGATGCATATTTGACTTCACCAACAGAGCTATAATAATAAGCCGCATTTCGCATTGGCACTGCGAATCACAAACAAACTATAAACACATCAACAAAAGTAAGTCCCCCCTCAACAGTTCGTCATAACACCGTAAGGTAAAACATTTGACCAATACAACTAATTAAGAAATAATTCTATGACATGTTTCCTAAGTGTTGTTGAAAAATGAAAGATGTCCATGAATTCATGGCTGAATGAGCTCAAATGGAAGACAATAACTGCCCTTCTCAAAAGTCACAAAGGTTTAAGAATGGCTTCTTACTAATGGAAAAAACACCTGTGGTTGAGTGCCGTTTAAAATACCCACCAAGTGAACATTACTGTAATGTGTAATCAATTCATGATCGTTCAGCCATGCAAATCCTCTTCTTTTCTCTTAGCACAGTGAGTCGTTAGGTGGTCAGTCCCATTCCTTGTCCCAATACACCTTGCAGTTAACAAGCATAGGCCTACTGAATTTGTTCGTGTTCTTAAATTTAAAATTTAGCATTATTCCCAGATTGTCTGATCAAGACAGGGCCATTGCCACAGCAGCGTGTCACCAGACTGATCAACACCATGAGAAGACGGTGCCAGGCGGTCATTGACAGGCGTGTGGATACACGCGTTACTGACCTGCATATTTGATAAACCTTTGTGACTTTTGAGAAGGGCTGTTTTTGTCTTTTATTTGAGCTCATTCAGCCATGAATTCATGGACATCTTTCATTTTTAACAACACTTAGGAAACATGTCATAGAATTATTTCTAAATTAGTTGTATTGGTAAAATGTTTTACCTTACAATGTTATGACGAACTGTTGGGGGGGGGGGGGCTTACTTTTGTTGATGTGTTTAGTTGGGAGTCCAGAAATTTGCAGTCAGTATTCCGTAAAATCTTGAAACCAGAAAAGGAAAAAAAAAACAACCACAAAATGTTAAATTAAAGCAACAATAATCACTGAGGGAGCTCTCCAACGGCCAAGTGGGACTTCCATTAAGTAACAAAAAAAAATCTTTACGCACTGTGTGCACGACTCTAAATAAGATATCAAGCTACGATGCAAAACAAAAAAATTGAAATGCTTTTTCTCTGACAATGGAGTGCACGTGTTTGTTGCTCACAAAGGACCACTCAAACCACGGTACTCCACGTGCGCCGTCTGGCCTTTGTGAAGCCGAGTACATGACTTTGATTTCCCTGTAGGCTGGTATATATTCCTATCCCATTCAAATGGAAATATCTTTTATAATTTTTTTTGAGTGGGGAAATAGACTTGTCCTCCAAAGTGGAAGTAAATTACCTGTCCAGTGTATTGACGTGTATGGGGATTTCCCCTGCGTTTGCGTCCCCCTCCATCGCTACGGAGAACTGCGTTTCCCACGTAGGATTGGAAATGACATATAGGAAAGTTTAAATTTGAATAATTTGACAGGTGTTTTCTTTAGTGGATTTTTAAAAATACTTTACTGCGGGGGGAAACTTGCAATTGATTTTAATTTTTCAATTT
The DNA here is from genome assembly GCA_032158295.1 of Pycnopodia helianthoides. Lineage (NCBI taxonomy): Eukaryota > Metazoa > Echinodermata > Asteroidea > Forcipulatida > Asteriidae > Pycnopodia > Pycnopodia helianthoides. Next base: position 9,194,710 of record CM063263.1, on the reverse strand, counting down.
TGACTCGAATCTATTCGTTTAGGGGTTTATAAATGTTGATTATTAAATTATAGATTCGGGGCTGGATGAATACTGGGAGGGGGGAGGGTGGGGGTGATCACTTTTAGTCATACTGCCGGTCACGTTAGTCGTGTCCCTGGATCGCAATCAGATTAATGGATACCAAAGTTTCATTCAGAAAGGGTACCAGACTATTTGCTTTCTGGGTGCGGCCACATTATGTTTAAAATGAAAGAAATATGGCATGCTCAACCGTTACCAACATGTCCCTGCGGCTTGTGATTCGAAACGAGGCTAAAACATCGCTTCCCTCCCCAAACCATTTGTCTATCATGTCTCCCCCAAACCGAAGAAACGCATCATTGACAATTATTTAAAATGAGTTCTGGTCACAAAGTTTTGTAAAAGTTTGGGCAAAGCAACCCCTCTGCCCCTCTCAAATGGTCCCCATACGCCCTTGCCCCCACCTCTCCCCCGTTACAATAAAACAGCACAGAGTAACACGGTATGGTGTTCCATAACATGTCATTAAGATGTGCCCCTGGGTTGTTGTTTTTGTGTCGCATTTTTGGTTGGCACATGGGAGCCACCGCTCATAACACAGTGCTTTCAGTATACTCTGTGTTAGGGCAAGATTACACCGTCTAATCATTTTCCTCTGTGCACGACTAAACTAACAAGTAGCATTTAATGTTGGAGGGGGGGGGGTGTTCGGGGCACATGGAAAAAAATCAATATTTTTAATGCAAGAATTACATTTTCTGTTTGTGGTAACCAAAATTATGCATAAGTTCATCATTTGAAAGACATAAAAAAGAAGGTTGCTCAAAACGGCAAGTGTTTATGAATTCAACTTTTGTTTTCACTACATTAAAGCCGATTAAGTCGAGGGTTGTAACACTATTGTGCGAAATTCACTACGATTCGCGATGTTTTTTCGAAGAGTGTATGAAAATATGAGACGCGTTCGGCAAAGGCCTGCAGGTACGAAAACGTCGTGCAGGGGAAGTGTACAGGTAAGGGTCAGAAACGAAGATATGTAAACAAACAAAAACAGTCGTCACGACTTTAGACCCGTGGGAATTGTGTGAAGTGATAGTTGCGTGTTTTAAGTCAATAAATATGTGTGACACACGTTTACTGTAAAGGTCGTGTGTGGTGTTTGTGTACTTTCTCCTACGGATAAAAAATAAAGTACTTTAGTGAGGCAGGTGAGAGAGGCAATAAAAGACTCTGCAGGTAATTTTGCAAATTGGAGTGAAACATTTTTGGTTCCACAAAATGGTGGACCATGTTAGTTCACGAAGTAACAGGAAAACCACACAATTTCAAGGTATGAGGTATATATTGAGGTGTATTTGAATCTGAGAAGCGTTTTCTATCGAAACGCTTCTCAGACTGTGTATTCCTATGGGGAATATTCTTCCTGCGCGGAAATTATTCGCTCCGGTTTTTCGGTGATATCTCAAAAACGCGTCCACCTTTTGAAGTGAAATTTTCACAGGTTAGTTTAATTGTATGTACCTACATTATTAACACAATCAGTAGGCTCCAATTACCAAACGTATACAGCACCTTTATGTTAGCATATTCTTATCTGGGCACCGTTCACTACAGTTTGCAACGCTGTGACGTCATGCCTGGGAGAGTGATCATGGCCTGTTTATACAGCCCCGGAAGCCGTACGTTATAGTTACAACGCAAGGTTTGATTTGGAAAAAGAAAAAAAAACTCATTATACCGCGGAAACGGAATCGAGTTTCGTACTCACAAAACCCCTTAACATGGGTTTCAGTTTTCACTTCGAAACTCTTTAATATTCAACACTTAAAAGTACAGATCTCCACAAAGAGGGGAGGGGGGAGGGGACGACACTAAAAAAAAAAAAAAAGACGGTAATAAATTTCAAAGAGACAGAACGGTGAAGTCTACAAAACGCAACATGCTCTCTTTTTCTCTCTCTCTTTTGTCTCAAGCACTTTTATAAAAAGCTTATTGCGGGAAATGCCTCTTTGGGAGTTTGTAAACATACAACACCGGCCACGGTACTTCTCGGTTATTCGTTTTAAAATGAGAAAGTTGATCTTTTGCGGATTGTTATTCGAGTAGTCGACAAATACTCGAGAATACGTAAAACCGACACGTTAAAAAGGTGAGTGCGGTGCTGTGATGTTTTACTGTTATATTTTTTTGTTCATGCGATCCGGCTGAACTCTTTTTAACATTTTTATTTTGGAGACCGATTTGTATAATTGTCTACGCTCGGGTTGTTTTTGTTTTGACGCCTTATATTTAACCTACTTCTGAAGCCTATGTGGTTTACACTGGGCACTATGTTACCTTTTTTACTATGCTATGTTTTTGAAGTGTAGATTTTGAATCGCGGTTGCAAAATAAATTGACTTTTCGTTCACGGAGCGTTAAATTGAAATAGATAAAAACAACCGGTGTATAGACCTTTCTATTGCAACGTCAAAGCCCGAGTTTTTGCCAACCGAGGTCTGAAAACTATGGACAGCCATAAATGCAAAACAAAAACAGATTTTTAACAATGTTACACAAGTATTCATAAATAGTGTTGAATTTGTTGGAAACAAAGTAACCAATCATGAGAGGCACTTTACTTAATGCAGAAAATGTTGAATTTTGTTGAAACATCTGTTAACACGATTGTTTTTCATCAAAGACGGTGGTCAAATATTACGTCATGTGCAATCCATCTATAGTTGAAGTGGTTGGCCCACTGATCTCATTGTACGGATAAGTGGCCATGCTAACACAGTGAAGCCATTTTGATGCCCATGTTGCCACTCTCTAAAATACACATAATTGCAATGCTGGCAGTGTTTGTTATAACCATGTCCAATGAAAGTGTGGTCACTCGGTGACATGTTACCACTCAGTGAAGCCAAGCATGTCAGTGCGTGGAAGCAGTAGTTAGCCCGTCCCATGAAATCCGTTGCATTTTAAGCACGCGTACACACACTGTTGGTGGGCAAACGCCGTGGAGTTGTGCACCAGTGCCGACGCACAAACGCGTATAATGCTTACAAAAGTCGTGATGTTCCCTCAATTTGCCTACCAGGGGGCCAATTTCACAGAGCTGCTCAAGCACAAACAGTAGCTAAGCACAACAAAACTTTGCTTACCAGAATAATTGATTGGTTACGAGCCAAAACACCGTCTCACATAATACCATATGTGACTGATATCCAGCTCGTTTTTGCTTTTTAGCAGAAATTCGTCAAGCAATGTTTTCTGCTTAAGCAGCTCTAGTGAAACTGGGCCCAGTAGTGTTGTTATTTATTGTGAAGGTTGGTCTGTATGATGGGTAAGATGTCCATGCATGTGCGTTGTTTTGGGGGTTTGTTTGTTTTTGTTTTTTTAACGTAAATGTTGGTTTCACAACTGAGTCTTACGTAATGTACAGAGTGAAAGCTTTCTAGCCACGCCCCGTGATTGTACCCTTTCCTTCATTCTGATATATCCTGACTAGCATATCAAATTTTTCAGTGTAAATGGTACGTGTCCCGCACATTTTGTTGCTGTAGAGCCAATGACCATGAGCCCCAGAATACTCGAATATTGATCATTATATATTGTTACCAATTCACAGTGGTAGTTTTACGCTGCACATTTTTTTTACCCGTGGAGTGTTTTTTTGCACTTGTCGTGAATGTGTGTGTCATCATTTTGGAATATCAAATATCGCACAGTTTTGTTTTAAGCATGGCTGCCCCGGGACATTTACCTCTTACATCCCACTTGTCTCGTAATGTTTCCAGCCAGGTCAATACTTGCTTCAAGTATACCGTTTGTAAAATATTATGCACAGACACTTTCTATATTTGTTGTTCTAGGTGGTTGGGACAAAGTGTATATTCCTAACCACTGGTTCTCAGTATTAACACACAACGTAGCAAACGGTCCGCCATTTTGTGGGGTCAACGGTTTGGTTCTACAAAATGGCGGACCGTGTGAGTTCACGACGTGAAAGGAAAAACCACTCAATTTCAAGGCTTATTATGTGGATCATTATATATTCTACTTTTAAAACATCTTTCCAACCATATTCATTTCATAACAAACACTTTTTTGTAGCCCGAATCGCCAAATCCAAGGCAACGTGTCCCGTTAAGACGAAAATGATATTTCTCTGGGGGATTAAAAGCAATCGACAGGTTATTTATCTGATGGGATTAAAGGATTGGAAAACTAGAGAATATGATCATTGTGAACTACTGTACTCTTTCAAAGACCAATGTTTATGTCAAGTGAGGTTTGCGTTGACACCGTGTGCATACATCTCTCTTGTGAGTAGTGGTGGTTCTGAGAAGAACTGCTGGTTTGACAACTCGACGTTTCGATCAGTATGCTCTGATAGTCTTCAGGAGAAAGACAAATTAGCATCTTTTATAAACAAATTTTATGACTTCTTTTTTTATACAGGGTTCTGTTTAGGTTTTTGACCAACCTTACACATTTGGATATTACATGAAATTTTCAGTATGAAATCAAGACATCGTATCTTTTTAATCCAGCAACCGAAACCCCTCTGTGTTCGTTTTTTACGAGCACTTGATTTCTAGTTATTATTATTATTTGTTTGTATAGCTGCTCCTTTTTTTTAAATATTATTTCGAACGACGTCGATTCTCTGCCAATTTTAATAAAGGTACCCGTGCACAACATTAGTAACATTGGAAATGCACAGGTTCACTATTTGTACATAATCATACATCGAAATGGTGAACAACTTCATTTTAAATATTTGTGATTGATATCTACAGGTTTTGAGGAAACAAGTTAAACAATTGTTTTGTGTTTGTTTTTGTTTTTCCCCACTATTTTATTAGATGACAAATGACCAATTGAGCTCAATCGGTCAAAGCTTTCACCGGTTTTTATTTATTTCATGTAGATGTTGTGTCACACAAAGTACGGATGCTGGTCTTTGACAGTTACCAAAGTTGTCCACGTGCTTTAAACGTCACATAATTAACCCAGTTAAAGATAATGACATTCTTGCCCGTCGAGGTAATTGTTATTATACAATAGGGGAGAATTACCACCGATAAGTAAACGCAATCCCCCAATGAGTGTCAATCTTCATTGTGAAATCTGATGGCGGAAAAGAACAACCCAACCCTCGAAGTGAACTGCAGCATTTGTCCTTAACCAATAATGGTATTTTCATCGACATTACGAACGTGCGTACACGAACTAGAGCGTTGTGAACTTAATGTGGATGGTTACGATGACCACATTCACCCTCGTTGGAAACGGTTTCATTCGATGGTCCTTGCAAGCTGGGAAATTTTTAAAAAGTGAATCAATCGGTGATAGATATAACCATCCAATTCCCTGGCCTAGATTGGCAGTGGACGTTTTTTTCATATACCATCATCGATTTGACGCCAGGTAAGGTTGTCTTTTGTATCATTTCTGTTGAAGTATTTGAGCGAGAGAATTTCCATGAAAAATGTTCCACCCTTTTGACGACAGGTTAAAGTTTGACATCAAGCTTCAAGTGATGGAGTGGGTAGTAGATTTTTGTGTGTGATGGTGGCCACCCTGTTATGGCGTACATTCTTAGTATTTAACCATACCATGTTGCATACCTCTAATATTATTAGACATACCTCTATATTCCTATGGTGATACCTCTTGTCTATTCCTACTTGAGATATTTATATTTATTAGACTTTACAATGGCGATACCTTTTTTCTTAATAGAGATATTTATATTACATTTTACAACAGATATACCTCCATTGCTACTAGAGATATCTATACTAGACCTTAAATAGAGATATGTATTTTATTAATAGAGGTACCTCTATTCCTGGTAGATTATATTTTACACCAGAGATATATATCATAATAGAGATATCTATAGTAGAATTTGAAATCTGCAGACATTTTTTTATTAGGAATACAGATATCGGTAATATGACTTTTATTAATAAAGATACCTCTATTCCTGATAGAGATATCTATATTTGAACTTCCAACGGAGATATAAAAACACATAGTGCAGTAGGAATACAAATAGCAGTGTTAAGAATACAAATATCTCTATAAAATTGAATGAATGTAAACTTTGTACTCTCGCAATTTATATCTTGAAGAAAGTCACCCAACTTGTAGTGTTTGAATGCCGAGAACAGGCTCCAGCCCTCCATCTTTTGCTGTTTACGTGCACATTGGTTTTGTTCTATCACCATCTGCAAATGACCCAGATAAAATAAACTCGAAATTCAAGACCCCCCGGTGTTTTTACATTGACATCGTCACCTTACAAAGTTCTAAAAGTTTCCTATGGATACTATTTATCTATATAGACCATGTGAACGTTGTTTACAATAAGTGTGACCTTGTACATTCTTTGAGTATTCTGGCAGGCAAGATACCACACTGGTCCTATGGGAAAGTTGACATTTTGTGTCATAACTTCCACATAAAACCAAGAGTTATGAAAGTAAAAGCTGGACAAGTTTTAAGATGTGCCCCCTTTCATCATATCAAAAGTTGATAAGAATTAGACAGTGCAATCTCCATAAAATATAAAATTGTATGCTTTCTTCTTTTGAGCTGTGTACAAATCGTGCCTGCAGGAAGTCCAGGCTCTGTGGCTCTTTTGTAAACATGTGATGTCACAAAGTCACATCGTCTATACTCAAAGAGAAGACATGATTATGCATAAAGGGGGGATATTAACCAAAACAATGGGGCCTAAACCGGTTGCCAAAATAATCCATTATATCCAGTCACACAGATTGCCACATCCTCCAAAACGTACTCCTGGGCGCAGAGGGGTCATTTATGGTTATGTCACATAGGACAACAAGCGCCGCAAGGGGAAAACAGGCGATCCACACGGATCAATAACAGATGTTCTATCATCGTCTAAAGTTATAAAAAATAGAGACCGAACTGATCTACGATTATTCGGCAGTGAAATTGGTCCAAAGTCCGCAAAAATTGACCTGCTCGCTTGACGGTAAACGGAGAACGTGTGGATTTACTCCTAAGTAAAAGCAATCTTTGCTCCTTAGTATAGGCGAGATTAATCCGATGGTATAATTAACCACGGATTGTCCGGACACACTGCGGAAATCTTTGGGCTGGCGAAAACATCTCGGTATATTCGCAGGCTTTGGCATTGTTAGACAATATCACATTTCACATGATACCGGGGCCACTTTTTCACCGTCAGACTTTATGCGGTGGAATCGGTGTATATTGAACTATAGTTTCAATTCCGGTCGCTCATGTGACTTTTTTCAACTTCATATGCTGAAGGGCCAAATTTCATGGCTGTGCTTACCGCCGAATTATCCGCTTGCAATCAACATTTTTTGCTCACAATACGCTTGACGATTGCAAATTCTACTATTCTACGATTCATGTATGAATCGTTTATCAGATTTAAAATATTTTGGGTGGAAAATGTTCAAAACCATATTACTTCGAAGATAGTCCTTTCTCATAATAGTTTATACTAGTAGACCATGCAGTGCTTTTTACCTAGTAAGTTTCTATTGTCATTTCTTTTTTGGAGTATTTACCGACACCAATCTATGACCCTAACTTTAAGAGATGCGTGTATGTGATATTTGTTTTGTGTATTTCATTCTCTTTTTTAATGCGGAAGGAAGGACTTTTTTCTTGATTTTCCACAACGTTCAAGCGAAGCTATATGCAATGCGTTACGGGAAGATTTAGGAAGAGGTTAAAAAACACACAAATCTCATAAACCACCCACCAATAAGCCATCTTGAGATATGGTGGACACAATGCTATGACACTTTAGGTTTGGGTTCAATCCGTCTGTATACACCCAAACCAAACAGTGCACTAATATCCGCCATATATCTCCAAAAGGGCTTATAGGCGAACGTCACTCTCAGTAATTATACAAATGTACTTAAGACACGGGGGGAAACAAGTTCTTTTGTGATATTTTTCGGAGTAAATTTTTTCGACTCAAGTCGCCTAATTTGATTTACGTTGATTGGAAACCTTGTCAGCGGTTTATTAATATACGGCTAAATAGCAATAAAAAGGTTCGACTTTAAATGTCGGTCCTCCAGGGGGAGTGTGTGCGGCAATATCAATTTAAATTATTTTTCTCGTGAAGGCATTTTTTTTTTTTTTATAAAACTATTTTGTTGAGCGGTCAAAGACTTCTTATAACGAGCCGCTGTATTCTGTCTCGTTCCCAGCAGCATACGTTCGTAATTATGAATACTGATTGTCAGGGGAACTGACTATTTTTTGTTTAAACCATGCCTCGGTTCGGCTATGGGCCTACGTTTACATCGACTTGACTTGTTTTAAAGTTAACTACACTTTTAAATAGTTGCCTCTGTTGTTTAACTGCATTGCATTTGGTATATTCCTAGCAGCACCAGCAGACCTATTAGTTGGGGTTGGGGGAAGAGGAGGGAGGGCAAGTTTAAATTTAAGGGGGGGGGGCATTAATCTTCAGAGTGTATTGAGCTTGTTGGTGGTGCAATTTAATTATGAATGATAAAGATGAAATTGAGTTTATCATAATACAACGCGAACATGGGTGCAATGGTTTGGGGTTTGAATTCAATTTTGGCAATCGGGGAAAAAATGCGGAGGGAATTCGGGGGAGGGGGGGGCGGCAGGCAAAGAAACTAATTAGGTGCATTTCCCCCTTCTTGCCCCCCCCCTCCACGAGCACGGAGCCTCTGCTTTGCGCTGCGCATTTATGTTTCTGGTTTTTTGTTTTACGTTCGGTTTCCTGTTTTCAATTCATTGCATTTCTTCATTGCTCTGTAGACTACTTTGCTTTTTACTGTATGTAATACAGAGCCCTAAGGGATAGCAGTTAAGGCTAACCTGTCTAAATTAAACTAAACTAAACTGAATAAACTGGAGAAATGCAAATGGCTGCGTTCAGATGAAAGTCAAGGTTTGTGAAATCTTGTCTCTTTTTTTCAAAACATAATTTAAAAAACGAGTTCAAAGCTGCCTTTAAAAAATTACTGCACTTGCGTATAAGAAAAGAAGAACAAAACTGCCACCGTCTGCCTGTAGTGGGCGTGCTTTTGTGTCGACATTATACGTCACACCGACTAACTTGATTACTGGTGTAATCTTCAATTAAGGGGGGACGTGACCTTTGTAAACCGAGCTACCCTTTTCGACAGATCCAAATCATTGTATGGGTGATGACCGTCCAAAATTGGCCCTCAGCCTCGATCTTGTTTTGTTGTTTTTCCTCGAGTCTCGACAGCCCCATGCCAACGTCCCACTTCCTCCCGGCACGAAGCAATCCGATCTGCCGGTAGATTGGCTCTTTTTAGACCGGGATAAATAATTGAGATTATGATATCTTGATTGGGTTTTACCGCGGACGGATTGTTAACCTCCGATAGAAGGGAAGGATTTTAAGATCGATATTTTGTATTTATTTTTTTGTTTGTTTGTTTGTTTGTTTGTTTGTTTGGTGGGGTGTTTGTTTGTTTGTTTGTTTGTTTGTTTGTTTGTTTGTTTGTTTGGTTGGTTGCTCCCCTCACAATATTTCACCGCAACTTTGATTGATCACTGGGACGAGAAAGTTGTTATGAGGGAAGGTGTAGCATTGAACTTAAGGAAAAGCACATACTCGGGTTTTTTTCCCCCAGAGATTTACATGTTATTTTGATTTATGATTTCATAAAGATATTTGTAATTGTACAAGAAGAAAGCATTACGTTGATATTTCAAAATGCGTAGGAAGAAGTAGATCACCGGATTTTAAGAATGCAGGTACGGGGAATTGTGGTCGAGTCTCTAGGCCATCTTGCAATTGCCAGTGCCCAAGGGTGAAAAAAAAAAAATCCGTTATACCCCAGAAAAAAACAGAAAAGCTACGCTTGCGTTCGGTTCCGTATGACACGCAGACAAATACAACAAAAGAAGGAGATAGACTCAATTTGTGTCCCTGATGTGAAATTAGATCCGAAAACATCCCCACGTGTAGTGTTCTTTCCAGAATCTAATCTTAATTAGGGCTATTTACGTCTAAGCCAGAAACTGACTAAAGGTACAGATATAACAAAAACAAAATTCGTTTGGCTTCCATTTTTTTTTAATGGCATCACCGTAATGACGTCTTTGCGGTCCTTGGTGTATTATAGTTTCTCCCACTTTGTTCGTTTCGGTCTTCGAGCGGCTCTACATTTCCGTTGATGTTACAATAATATCTTTGACTGACTCATTTCTGCGGATTTGACGAGGTTTCTGTACACGTGTGTCTTCCAACCGCCTGAGGGCATTTACTAGTAACTGTACGGGCTTTCGCTCGGCCCCAGCGGCCTATCCAGGACCGATGGGATGGGCTAATTAGCTTGCACAGATTCTTGTTCAGGAAGTACGTCATGCGTGCAGTGCTTGCAGTGTGAGTGTGATGCATGATGGGACTTAGCATTAACCAATGAGCGTGCTTGATACAATTGCCCATCCCAGCGCCTTTGGTTTTAAGGCAAGGCGCTGGGGACGAGCGAATACGGGACTCCGTTCCCTTGTAAACAATTGACATGTGTGGCTCAGGACGCTGGGGAAACCTGTTTTGGGAAAGTTACTGAGGGGGGAAGTTGTGGAACGGGCTTTCCGAGGAATGGCGTTGTTAAGAATTTTACCCGATGACTACAGATTGCAATAACTTCATTATCAGGGGATTCGGGGGGGGGTCCTGACCCATATATGGGTCAAGCTGACCCGGAAGTGATTTTTTAAATGGGATTTTGTCTCGGATCCGGATCCTAAGTCAGTTTGACACAGTATCAGTTCATTGTAACACAGGTTCCTGGTCATACTGACCCAGAAATGGGTCAGGGCCCCACACGGGACCCGGAATCCGGAGTCAATTCTGACCACAGGGAGTTTTCATAGAGTGTATGCATGGAGGTATGACTGATCCGATATAAAGCATAACCAGTTTACCGGCACAGTCCTCAGACCAACGAAACATGCAGTTGGATTTTGAAGGGTTGAACATTAATTTCGAGCATGCTAAGCAAACTCAATTTAATGATGCGATCAGAGGCATAAGCAGACATTCTCTTTCCCTCTTTTTTGTGGGGGTGGGGCAAGCCGGGGAAAGGACATAATTGAGGGCCATTTTTAGTGAACCATTCATTTTGTGCATTTTTCAATCTCGATTTAAGGGAGGGCGCAAGAGAAGGCAATGTTTTTGAGCGATTGTGAGCACCGGACTCAAGCTTTGGTGTTTCTGATCAGCAGAGTGTTGGTTCGAGTCCCCGGTCGTGGCTCTTGTGTCCTTGAGCAAGCTTCTTTACCATAGTTGCTTCGTCCTTCGGCTTCGGGTAGGGCATTAAGCCGTTGGCCCCGTGTACTATGAGTCATAGTGCACTTCAAAGAAGAACACTGAGGAAGAGTAGGGGTTAACCCTGATGTTTCTGGTTCACACAGCAAGCACCCTTATTCACAGATTTCCCCAGGCTTGTAATCTACAGTTACTAAGTTCACTCATGAGGCAGAAATATATAATGACAATAACCCGCAAACTAGTATTGTGTTTGGTTACGTGTTCACACGTAACTCTTCAACTCTTAGGTATGTTGGTCACGAATGTTGGACAACCCCCACATATTGACTTTAGTAAAAAAAAAAAAAAAAGTTATCTGCAAATATACAAGAATCTGCGAGAATGCGAACGTTTGACTTCGTTGTAAGTGCGTGGCGGTTTTTGGTTGCCCATACACGTTAAAGCAATGTATGTGCAAAACAAAAAGATATTCGTCAAAAACGCGTGAAATACACGCAGTCTCTACCACCGCAGCCATTTTCGACACCAATTATTAGGTATAGCAAATCAGCCTCTCAGAGCGCGCTGGGTCAAATCCATTAGACCATCATCGCCATTCTCTTCCAGATTTTCTAATGTACCGTGTTTCCGGTTTCTATCTTGTCATTCAGACGTCACTTCCGCATCATTAATTCACCCATTAGTTTCCGCCCTCCCATTTTTTTTTTGTTCTTCTTCTTCAAGATGTCCGCTCCTACTTCACATAAAAGAGATCCGAAATCGATCTGTATAAACCGCTCGAAAAGAAGAATCGTTTAACGGATACTTTGTGTATTTAACCCATATTTGAGTGTACCCCAACGCGTTTTTTTTCTTTTCTCACAATGCCACGTAAAAACGTTTTGATATCGATTTGCGCTCTAGATGTTTGACTTTTCCCGCCTATTTAGGGCCACAATTCCGAGAACGTGTGTTCTGGCGTAAATGGAGTCCGTTGTTATTCACTGTTGATTCGAACGTGAGTCTGTGACGTTTAATTGCAACTATCCCTATGTGGTTTTCACCATGGAGGTAGGTCTACTTCCATGGTCTTTACTCGCCTCATGCATCGGCGAAAATGACCAGGTTAACTGGTACAGGTATAGTCAGGCGGCAGTGTACATTGTCTATATTTGCACATTTACATGATCTTTGTAGTCCAGAGGTCTAACTCCTGAACATCAGGCGAATAGCCCATATGCACCAGCGCCATCTTTAAAATATACCGCAAAGCATCTTGGGAAACCGAGTACATTTCAGAAATAAACCAAGCTGCCAAGTTGGACGAGTGGCTGAAGTTCGAATTTCACCGAGTATGCTCTGTTCACACATGCATAATATGGGCTATAATTGCTCTTTTCGTTCAGCGGTAACCAATATTTGTCAATAGCCTATTGCTTGTTTTACGTCTCTGATCTGCGTTTGTCCAAACAGTTACAACTACTTTTCACTGGGGTGCATACAATACTACACGGATTAATTTGATGATAAGCATAATTGACAATCTGCACAGTATGGTAAACTACACAGGGAAAACACTTCAAACAATAACAACATAGCACCATACAACAACAAAGTCCGTCGTGTGTTCCCCTTCTTTTAAGGGGCATTGCCGTGGGTTGGCACTTCCCGTAATCTAATCAATATTAATCTACCAACTGATCCATTTAGCCCTAATGTTGCCGGTCTCCCTTATTTTGTCAATATCTTTGCCCGGGGCGCGTCAGCCAGAAGCCATTTCAACTTGTAACTGCCGTGTAGCCAGGGATCACACACGCAAGTTTACGATACACCTGGGAGGCGGCAGGAAAAAGATCACCTTAATAAAGGGATGCAATTTTTATAGTAATGCTGTTAGCTTTTTTATTTAGACATTTCTCTAAATGTCATAAACTGACTCCTTCTAGAGAGAAAAACTCTAGCTGAAATCGGAAAGATTTAAAGCATTCTGATGAAGAGAATTAATAATTGGGGATCGAAGTTGGCTCAGTGGTTTCTCTCCCTCTTATGTGGACCCAGGTTTAAATCCTACCTCGGACCAGGGGATTGGTTTCTCCAGTCCCTACCTGATTAGTTACGTGGGTTTCCCCGTTGGGGTTTTACTCCCACATCTATAAAAAAAACTTAAAATTCCTTCTCGTTTCCTACTCATCCTGTTATTGACACTAATTGTGCTGTTGGATGTGTAATAACATTAAAGAAATAAAACCCAAAACAAAATGCAGATTCTCCCCCCTTGCGTTTTACCCTCTTCGTTTTGTCATCAACCCTCGCAGTGTATCGGTCTCGAGTTACGTCGGCGCTGTTGTCAGACGAAACGCCCTGACAGGCGAAATGAAAACACGGACGACTTAAAATGGCTTGTTTGCTCAATGTTTGGTAACAACACGGGGACCTTGTCTTGGAGCTCATCGAGTTACGAGTTACGAGTCGAGAAACCCCTGGGAGAAGTTACTTAAAGAGGCATCGCTATTAATGTGGCGTGTCGTGGCCGAGCGGGTATAAGAGCACCGGACTCAAGCTCTGGTGTTTCTGATCAGCAGAGTGTGGGTTCGAGCCCCGGTCGTGACACGTGTGTCCTTAAGCAAGACACTTAACCACTGCGTCCTTCGGATGGGATGTTAAGACGTAGGTCTCGTGTGTTGTGTAACCCAGTGCACTTACCGTAAAGAGAAGGGGTTTGCCCCGGTGTTCCTGGTTTGATCGGCAGCATATTGCGCCACAGCACCTTGTAAACCATTAAATGGTAATATAAATGAATAGGCCTCATACTTCAAAAACGTAGCTCCACAATACCTTGCAGGAAAAAATACTGAGCGCTTTGATACGCCTATTTGGGATGTGATAAAGAGCTTTTAATCAACTTTTAAGACAACTTTTAATCAACTGACGTTTCGACCTTAGCAGAGTCCCTCATAGAGCTGCTTAAACAAACAAATTGTGCTTAGCAATTTAATGCTGAGCAAAATATTTGCAGGAAACCAGTCGCTGACAGCACATGTTGATTTATATTTTGGCTGGTAAGCAAAACTGTTTTGTGCTAAGCTACTTTTTGTGCTTAATAAGCAGCTTTATATGAACTCTGGCCCAGAGTGTTTCACCAAGACTGTGAGAAAGAACCTTCTGTAGTGAAAACGATGGGTCCATTAAAAGCTACAGATAAATAAATTAATTAGTTAATAAATAATCAAATAAATCAACAATCAAACAAGCAAATAAGTAAATCAATTAATAAAGAAACAAGTGAACGGTAACATAAATAAACTCAAACAAATAAACTTTAAAAAATATATATATATATTAAAAAAACTGTGAGCCATTACTTTAAAGGTGGATTTAATTTGAATTGAATTACAAAAATGTATGATTGACGTGTCAAAGATAGAGTTTTAAAAAAACCTGCTATACACGAGAGCAATTTGTTTTTTATTTGTTCTTCTGTAAGCAGATCCCGGGAGATCATAAAGTATTGAGATTGGTATAAGTTCGTCATGGGGGACCTCTAGAATCGTGAGGTCAGATTAGGGTCGGATTAGTGAAAGCTCCCCCGTAAAGACGGCGGAAAAAAAAAAAAAAAACGAGAAAGGGAGAGAGTATGTTAAAGGTGTTATACATCATTGTTTTTTAGTTTTAGTTTTAGGGATGTTTTTTTTTCTCTGAAGAGTGGATCATCATAAGTTCACGCATCACACAACAAATTATGTGAAGTTTTTATCAAACTTTAGTGGTCAGGTCTCAAAAAATAATAACATGTTATGTGGAAGTTTATTTTATCCTCGATGTCATTTCGATTGTTGAAATAATGAACGGTGATTTATGGCAATCTTAAACTGCCATCTTCACCGTATACATTCCAGACGGAATATGTCCCTTGGAGATTGATTATTAACTTGTGTAGACTCTATAAATAATGAGCCCACCCAATCGTAACTTATTAAGAAACGAGTGTCACGAATATAACCAAAACCCTTCAGTTTATCTTTGACAGATTAATTCAGACCATTTAATCCCCTCTTTATGTTTATCACCTTAAACGGTTGGCGGTTGATGTTCTCAGCTCACGATCGGGATATGTTAAGGGCCAAAAGCATGTCCAGTTTTCGAACTTCCGTTCTCTGAAATATTGAACACTTTTTACTCTTCAAGAGTAAAAGGTCGAAAACAACTGTTTTAAGCGATGAGAACTCGGCTCAAACTATGTATTGTTTTTTTTTTACCCCATTCTGAGTTTGGCTCGATTGTCTCTCAATCTCGTGAGAGACATAAAGTTGATAAAAGAGTGATTTTTGTTGACTCTTCATGTTTTCATTCTGTATAATAGACCTCTTGCATTGGTCGCCATCTTTGATGAAATGTGCACGCGTGAAAGGCTATCATTGACTTCGAGTTGTGGGCAGTGCATGCACGCGTGCACGTTTCCATTGTTTTTTTTAAAATCAAATATGGTGGTCAATGACGTCATGTGCAATTCATCTATCGGCAGTAGTTTTGCCATCAAAAATGTTGTACTTTATCTTGCTTCATAGATAAGAAGCTTAACTAAGGGACGCTTTTTGTTTCTTCCTTGTTTTCCCTTCTGATTACCGATAAATTGGTTAGATAGCTTTACTATAATTGCTTCTCTTCACCAGGGGTATACATTTGTACCTGCAAGGGTACAGGTCGATATTGTTTTTGAAAAAAACCTTTGGAGCGCCACGGCAGCCCGGGGCTGTACATTCCCCAGGAAGCTGAGAGAGATTCCGGGAATTGACCAGGACACTAATTTAAAAAGCACGTTAATACATGGTTAAATGTGCTTTATACGAACTAGCCTATTTATTATCTTTTATACCATAACTATAGCACTCAAGTGGATTAAAGGCAGTGGATACTTTTTGTAATTACTCAAAAATTACATTACCATACAAGCTTACTTGGTAAGGAGAACCTGAGAGCTGCTGATGGTATAAAGCATTGTGATAAACGACTCCCCCTGAAGTAACGTAGTTTTTAAGAAAATGGGACGTATCTAAAAGAACCCAAGACCAGACGATGGGAGAGCAAAGAGAAGTTCATGATTTACGGGATTGACAAACATAATGTGGGTGGGAGAAGCATGGATCCACTGTTTCGACCAGGGGATAGGATCATAATGATTATTCCCCACCACCAAGTGTCTCCCTTCCAGTGAAAACGATTTGAGTATTATACTCCAGCCACAGACCCCTGCTTGCCTGTTTCGAAAACCCGCACAATACTTCAGCCATTATTTGATGACGTTGTCATTTTATATGACGAGCCTTTAAAGAGTGTTCGGTTTTCTTTATTAGTTGGCGGGGGCGGAGGCGTGGTCGGGGGGGGGGGTGGTGAGTGTGCATCTAAACGGCAACTCCGCCAAAATCACGAGAGTTACACCATGTTGTACAAGAAATCCGAGTGGGGGGAAACGGTCAATTTGCCTCGTCACGGGACTCATTTATTCCTGCTGCGGATTCGGTTACGAGTAGTGGGCAATTTCTCCCGCATTGTGTACGCGCACGTGGAAGGCAATAACCGTGCCCTTTTTTTACGGGGACTGTCAAACTCTTGCAAATTTAACGGGAATGTTTCACAAAGGCTCCACGGGCCCGTTAAAAATTGTGTCAAAAGAGGAGCAATCTGACTTTTGTCTATATGCGAAACTAATATGCCACTGTGTGTATTGCTTACTGAGAATAAAGGTAACAATTCAAGGTACAGTACAACACTATGGTGAAGTTGAAAACCCTGTAGTTATTTTTTCAAGAAGCAATACATGGTACAGTTGTTGGTAAATTGTGGGTTATTTGTTCATGATTCCAGTATGTTAGAGTCATGATCATGCTGCTGATATACTGTTGTTAGTTTACTTTATATATACTCTCTACATGAAACAGTTTTGTCGCTGGTACCAAGAAGTGACCTATATCTTGTCCGCAGCCAAAACAAAACCGTGTTGGAGAAAATCGCTATTAAAGTTGCAATATTTGTCAAACTGCTGTTTTGGAATCTGCTGACTATATTTCTTATTTTATTTTTTAAGCCAAAAAATATAACTGACTTCTTTATTCGTACAGAACTGTCAGCGTTCAGAACTGAACACCTACCGCTACTTCACTGTAAAGCGGTTAGTCACGTGAGAAAATTGTTTCCTCTCAAGAAATGAGAGTTTACAGACCATATAGGCCCCTATGTCTTTTGTTTGCATCTAAACCGCCCTCTATTGAAATATGCCACTTCGGTATGCGTGCAGGTCTTGTTTTGCATAATTTTATGGTTAAGCTGTGTCGTCAAAGGACGCTATACTCAAAGGCAATCTGACTCGTGACGTTATTCCTAATCCAAGCACACCACTGGACGGAAACTATAATGTTTGACGTCAAAGAGCGCCCGTCTTTATAGATGGATTGTCATGACGTCATTGACCACCATCTTGGATGAAAACAATGGGGCGTGCACGCGTGTAACGCGCTGCGCACAACTCTCAGCCAATGACAGCCTTTCACGCGTGCACGTTTCATCAACAATGGTGGCCAATGCAATAGACCCATTGCAATCTCCATTATAATGGGGATCAATGACCTTATGCATATGACGTCGTTAGTTTGAGTAGGGCACTCTCGCCTAGAGGTCAAAATGGAAGATGTCCATTGGCCAATCCTGTGCACCGCGCGTACAAATCTGTGCGTTTCCATTGTTCCATCATCGGTTTACCTCTAAGATGGCGGCTTGATGACGTCAATGCATAAGGTCTGTTACAAGGGGTCTGCCCTTCGTGTAAACATTGTGCAAACGCGTATCATGTCTCCAGACTCCGCACAGTGCGTTATGATGCAAGTTATCCCCAGATTTACCCCCCCCCCCCTGTATAGGTCAGTCAAATAACAGACCACGCACACTCCATTATTTTTCCTTCTGTTAAACTAACCAATAATGAAAAGCATTTCCAGTAACAGAAAACGTAACGTATATGACTCAAACTGGTATACACGTACCACTTGACCAAACAGAAAGCACTCTGTTGACTTCGTGTCACATTTCTGCGCGCGATCAAACCGTGTTCACCCCTCACTAAAATACCGCCCAGCGGAAATGTTCCTCCTACCCCCACGAAGAAGTTAATATTTTTCTATGTCGCCCGAAAATTTTAATCAAAACAGAGCTCTTCTTGTTTACTTTGGGGTTACTTTGCATCGTGTATAGCTTCGCTACGGTCGGCCTGACGGATGGACTCGCGTGGGTTATCGCTACTCTTTCGTTTTTAATCTCTGTATATATCGAGATCAATTTATTTTTCGCGAGGTGATACGACACGTAATTCGTGCGTGGCTAAAATCGCGGGTTGTGATGAACTTAATTTTTGTGCAATGACATGAGCCTGCCTCATTAGATATGCAAGCCGTGGTACATTCATATTCGGTAAAAACGAAATAGATTGGACGTGGGACCACCGATCTCTATCTGACTGCATAGCGGGGTTCATGCGTGTGTTCGTTAAAGCCAGTGGACGCATGTTTTTTGTTGTTGTCATCCACCAATTTCCCTTAATGTAGAAGTAACCACAGGAATTACACAAATGCAGGAAGGTTCCACTAGTTACTGGCTCCCTAATAAAGGCAACAAGTGTGATCGTAGGGGGAGGGGTGTTGAAAACCTTAGAACAAAGCTCAGGCTGTCAGCAAGACATCTGGAAGCCTGCTACAAAGAACAGATAGCTCCACTTTTTTTCTTGGGATAGATCTTGGTAGGTACGTGTGTATATCCCTGTATACAATTTTTGCATGAAGGATACGAGTAAAATATTTCTCAAAAAACTACACAATTCTTAGACCTAATTTCCCCTCTTAGTTATGTGGAAGTGTCCAGATGTGGAAGTGTCCAGTCTAATATATCAGGGACTATAACTCCCCCAGGGCATTGCACTATGGAGAAAACAGTGAAATAAAATAAAGTGTGCCATGATTTAGTTTTACCGGCGCTCAAGACGGGTTTTAATAAAAAAAAAAAACATTGTACACTCAAACGGTGTCTCGCAACAAAACGAAATTCACTCGCACTTATTAGTGAGATATCAACCTGAGATATGGGTCCCTCTAAAAATCTGTCACGTGCCGAGCTGTCACGTGCAGAGTTATTACCCTTTATTTTAAGCCGCAAATACCACTGTGCATTTTAAGACTTCCAGTATGCACACAACAGGATTCGATGATGAACGTCGCGTCTTCCCCCCATTTTTTCTTACAAATATTAGGAAGATGAAATTACACCGGGGGGGGCGAGGACGCATTGAGTCAAAAGTACATCACTGCACGTCTTTTTGACCTTCCCATCATCATAATTTTTCGATTAATTCCTTTATATTATTAGAGTTCACCAAGCCATGATCCGTGTTCCCTTAAGGCGGTAAAATCCGTAGTCCAACGCCGTGATTGCCCTCCCCCTCCCCCTCTTAATTAACGTGTTGCTCCGGCACACACAGTACGGGCGATGTCTTGCGATCCCGGTTTTGTCCGGCCTGGAAATGAGCGTGAAATCACGGCGGACCTAATTGACGATTTGTACCCCCTCACGGCCAGCGGCGCAGTCAACACTCGCTTTCGAAATAAATCGATTGCCTTCGGGCAAAATTCCATTTATTTCGAGTTGTATATATTTTCCACAAATTATTTGAAAGGGGAAAAAATAAACACTCTTCTAAGCTGGAGAAACGTAATGGGTGATTGAAGTACAATGTAAAGCAGTGTTCCTATAGAACTAAATAACTCGTGTGTACTTAGAGTTCGTGCTCTACGGGCATGATTGATTAACAGAAAAATGCATGCACGTTTTTTTTTGCTTTGGCTTTTACCCCTGAGGCCATGTCACACAGGGCAATTTGTCAGGCAACTTGGAAGCAACCGACTGCACTTTATGCAAAAGGAACACTTAGGCAGCACAGGAGACATTCTTCTGGCTGTAACTCACTATGCCTAAGAAAAAAAAAACTGAAATGTGAATGAGTTCTCTTTTATTGGTGATTACCTGGAACTGGTTGCCTGTAAATTTCCTCGTGTGACACGGCCTTTACGCCGAGGCCAGTGGGGGTTCTTTCCAAGGCCTATACTGCTCGACAACAATTAGCCGTTTGAGGTATGGTGGACACTGTAGGAGTGCACTGTTTGGTTTGGGTGTATACAGACCCATTTACCCAAACCTATAGTGTCATTGTATTGCGTCCCCATTATCTCAAAATGGCTTATTAAGAGGCTGCTCGGGGGGGGGGGGGACTCGAACCCATGATCCCCGCATTGATTAGAGAGTCTTCACCATTAGAGAGTATTCACCATTGAGAGCGTGTCTGGTGACGAGAGTCCAGTTCAATAGACCGATCCATTAAGCCCCACCCCTTTAGCATATTGACCAATCACAGCATTGGCTGCCTCACCACTGCACACGTGTGCAGCACATGTGCGTCTCTCCAATGCCACACTCGCGACATGAACGTGCGCGCTTTAATTACGCGCGCACGCATGTTTACTTTTCTAATGGGATTTTAGCGTGTCGGACTTTGTCGGACTTTCGGTGGCGTATAGCCAAGGTTGTGATTGGTCAACACGTAAGGGGCGGAGCTTAATGGATCGGTCTATTGGGCCTCCTTTGCATATGACGTCACAAGCCCCAAACAGTGCTCTCTCTGAGGTCAAAGGTTGAACGTTTTTGGCGCGTAGTGGATCAAATTGCAAGGTGCAATTTCCTTTTATGTAAGCTTTTAAGTTACATTTCATTGTGTACAAATATATGAACATGTGAAGTCAAAGGTAACCAAATATGGTCTGCAGATTTTAGATCAATAAGCACACGTAATGGCTCGACGCAGCGGATTTGTGCCAAGTGACGTGAATGATTTCCTCTCTTTTTCCCTTCATAGTTCCAAACAATTTGCCACTATCGTTCCAAGAATAATCTCTTTTAATTGCCTTTTTGAATCAATTTCTGATTGGATTTCGAACCAGATATTTCGACAAACAAAATCAGAACCGTGAAAAACAAAAATATCATCGCCATTTAAAAAACAAAAAATTTACCAGTCAATATTGTTCATTTGATGTTCAGATCTTACGCCCGGAATTATTTTCGGGGGTGTGTAATACCGTCCTCCGCGGTGTTACGTTTCAGCTAATTTGAAATCGAGACCAACCTCGTATCCAGGATCAGATCACCGCGACACCCGAGCACTGCGCTTGTATATTTTGTGTACACAAGGATGGAGTAGAGTCAGTAACGGTTTAATTCAGTTGCGATTTGTTGTGCATGTTATAATTGTGTGCTTAAATTAAACGTTTCTGTTCGAACGAAATTCAAACACAATTTCCTTGATCGTGTCAATAGACCTTATGCACATGACGTCATTTGGGTAGGGCGCCCTCGGCTAGAAGTCAAAAGAAGGTTGCTCATTGGCCCATCCTGGGCGCCGCGCGTACATAGATGTGCGTTTCCTATGTTTCATCATCATTTTACCTCTAAGATGGCGGCGTGACGACGTCAATGCATAAGGTCTATGGTCTCCTTACATAATGCTGCTGTTGTTGTTGTTGTTGTTGTTGTTGTTGTTGTTGCTGTTGCTGTTGCTGTTGCTGTTGCTGTTGCTGTTGCTGCTGCTGCTGCTGCTGCTGCTGCTGCTGCTGCTGCTGCTGCTGCTGCTGCTGCTGCTGCTGCTGCTGCTGCTGCTGCTGCTGTTGCTGTTGCTGTTGCTGTTGCTGTTGCTGTTGCTGGTGCTGTGCTGTTGCGTTGCTGTTGGCCTGTGCTGTCTGTTGCTGTTGCTTGTTTCTTTTTGTTGTTGGGTCGTTGTTGTTGTGTTGTTCTTTGTTGTTGTTGTTGTTGTTGTTGTTGTTGTTGTTGTTGTTGTGTAGTTTTTTGTTTTGTTTTTTGTAAACTTTTTGGTAAAGTACCCCCTCCCCATTATGTTTTTGACCCCGCCTCCCACAACCCTCCACCTCTCAACTAATAATACTTTGTAATAATTTTGCAAAGTATCCCCCCATTATGTCTTTCCCCCGCCTCCCCCTCCCCTCCACCTATCAACCATTATAGCTATACCACTGGGTGCCTTATTGATGAACACTACAAGATGGGCATTAATTTAAATTACTGTTTCCTAAAAAAGCAATGATGTAACATACCTCTATGGGAGACCTCCACTCTGTTAATAATAAGAATGATTGATGGTCGTGCTCATTTTGCACAATATTGCCCCAGAATTGTTAAGTTGGTAATCTGCGGGTGGTAAATGTGGGTCTCTGTTTATCAGCGAGCGCCAAGCATTGCTGTTACGCCTGGAAACGGCGCTCATTGTCGGTGTACACATTCGAGCCATGAACCCCTAAAACCAACAGACAACGACATTTGTTATAGGCTCGTGTCGGTTTTACTTCAGACTTTGTTGTCTACTTCCCCAAGGTGTGGAAAGTTCTGTTTTCGCGGAGTGATATTGCACGTAAAGATCTAATCGTCTAATCGTGATCGCGTAACACTGCACGGTAAGGGCATGGAGGTAGTAAAAGGGCAAGGCCGCTTCACGACCGGCGACTGCGGCTGTTCCTAAGGGTATTGCTTAGGGGCGCCCTGTACTTCAACGCATCCCTGACGCGGTCATTTAGCCGTAGCCTTAGCCGTAGCCGCCAATTCGGGGTAGCGGCTACAAATACGGCTGCGCCCTTTGCTGAGGGTGTTGCTATAAGGGAAACCTAATGCTAAACGCACAATGACGCGGTCATTTGGCCGTAGCCGTCAATTTGGATTGGTGGCTACCGCTTCGGCTACGACTGTCGCTAAGGGTGTCGCTAAGGACGTCATATATACTTCAACGCATGATGACGCGGTAAATCCTGCCGTAACTGTAGCCGCCGATTCGGACTCGGCCTGACAAGTATTTTTTTAATATATATATATATAATTTATCATTTGACAGCTTAATTGTCAGCATCCGCTGTTGAGCAAATCAGCTCTTTTAAAAGCTGATGTAGAAGTTAATTACGCACAGTCACAGTCCATGTTTTTTTTCTGTAAAGTTTCCTTCGTCACCATGACGTGAACTGTCTCATGTGGATGAGTAAATACACGTCACAGACACTTATATTGCTTATTTCAACTCGTCAGTCAATTAGCCATCCGCTACTATTAAATTGTTATGTAGACACTGAAACGGTTGTTTCTAAACAGCCCGTGTCTCAGCTCCAACTCAAGTACAAGTACTCCAAACGTGACAGTGTTTTTGTTTTCCTTCATAATTTGGAAGATGAAATCAACACTTTGCAGGCAATTTCGATAAACCGTTGATGAAGGGTACTGTAACGAAAAGTTACCGAAGAAAGGGCGTTTTAATAGCAATTAATGTGCAACATTGTGGTTCAAGAAAACTGGGCGTGAAAGTTTGATCGTTTTTATGCCATCCATAAGTTGTTATAGGAAGGTTACATTCTAGAAAATAGCCGTGTTAGTCTAATCAATAAAACAAGGAGGATAGTGGTAGCACTTAAAGACTAACTAATTACATTTAAAAAAAAACGCATGAGCTTTCTTAGCAACAACTACTTCAGGAAAGTTAAACTCTGCATTGGGAATGGGAAAACATGCTCTGTGATAATTCTAGCAACAAAAATGTAACAAATAATTATATTTGTTTTGTCAGGAGCCAATTTATTGCTTACGGCCTTCTGTTACTTTGACAAAAGGTACTCTGTGAGCCTGGAAGAAGGGCGTAGAGTCTTACGTCCTTCTTCCGGGAACAAGAACATAATCGTATAATACCGCTGACCTCTGGATGTTTAATTTAACTAGTTTATAGGTTACGCTAAGCTAGATATGTATGGGATTGGAAAATGTTGGTGTTTACCAGCTAAAATAATTAGGACCCTCCACTAAAAAAAATTGCATTCACTCCAAAATATTTGGAACGAAGTTTCCTATCTTAAGATAATTTTGTTAAGTTTTCCTGTGTGTTCGTTGTTCTATTATTGTTACAATGAAATGTCTCTGTTTTAAAAAAACGTTTTTTGGGGGTGTAATATTTACGGTTGATTCCCGTATTTGTTTGTTAACGTTACCCGGAAATTTTTACGCCAACAGAAAAACTCGCCGTAATATACTTTAGAAGCGTTTGATATGAAATAAATATGGTTGAAAAGATGTTTTAAAAGTAGAATGATGATCCACACACACAAAATATGACTCGAAATTGTGTGCATGGTTTTCCTTATACTTCGTGAACTAACACAGTCCGCTATTTTGTAGAACCAAACCGTTGACTCCACAAAATGGCGGACCGTGTTAGTTCACAAAGTAAAAGGAAAACCAAACAATTTCGAGGAGTATTTGTGTGAATCATGCTATTCTACTTATAAATCAATTTTCCAACCATATTCATATTTCATTACGCTTTGTATAGCCCAAAGCGCCCAATCCTTGTGCCTGAAGTGCGCATCTTTCAAGAAGAAATCTCTCGTCAGTCGTGATGATTGAACTAAAAGTAACCGCGTCAGCGTTCTCCATGTGTCGATTCGATAAGACATTGAATTAAAAGTGAAGTCACGCTCGTAGACGGATGAGAGATGCGTGCATGAAGAGTCGCCGAACGGCGTTAACCCTCTCGGTATCCGATCATAACCCCGCTCTTTTTTCGTGACACACGTAATAGTTCGTTGCGTTGGTTGTTGAACTATTTGAAGGCACGTCTCAGTTTACACAAACGTTTTTTTAGCTAAAGGCGCGCTTACTCTCGTTTAATGCTTGTTCTAATTCTAATTAATGTACGTCTTCATCATGTTCGTAAAGTTAGTGTGACGTAAATTCCACAGTTTAAGCCACGCCCACTTCGCTGACTCCAGCAATGACGTACCATTGAGTTGTATGTATGAAGATCCATTTAAGAAAAGTTAAACAATTGGACTTGGCTTTTAAATTGTGTTCGTCAAAGACTCAGTCGAGGCCCCTCAGAATTATAAGTTTCTGTCATAACAAAATATGCCTACCTTTGAAAGATGCAATTGGTGATTTGGGGTAAACTATACACAGGCGTATGCCATCGTTGGAGCCGGCGGTAGCGAAAAACTTTGGGCGTGCAGCAGATACGCGCACGTGTGACGCAGTGACTTACCAACATGATAGGCAAGTGGGGTGAACTCGAACCCACGACTTGTTTGCCGCTTCCTTTCTAACCAAGCTTGCTGGGTTGAGCACTTGTTTACTCCAAGTTTGTTCACTAACTGTACCAAAGCCACAACTTGGCGGCTTTGTTACTTAATAATAATAATAATAATAATAATAATAGCGGGATTTATATAGCGCCATTCCATCTAGATCATGGCGCTAGCAAGCAAAGCAGATACAGATAAATAATGGTCATACTGGAAACAGGTGAGTTTTGATATATTTTTTAAAAGTCGAAACCGTGTCAAGTGTTCGGAGGTGCCGGGGTAAATTGTTCCAGAGCTTAGGACCAGAGATTGAGAAGGCTTTGTCGGAACAGGAGTTTCTGGACCTAGACACTGACAGCCATGTTTCGTCATAACAGGAACGTAAACCAGAACGACCAGGTACATATGGACAGATGAAATGATTGAGGTATTGGGGAGCTGTGTTGTGAAGACATTTGAAGATGTGAAGAGCAATTTTAAAGATGATTCTTTGCCGGACAGGAAGCCAGTGTAGTTGGGAAAGAAGGCGAGCGGCACGGTTTTGCAGTCGTTGGAGTTTATCTAGATTTTGTTCAGTGACACCGTACAGAAGAGAGTTACCGTAATCAAGACGCGACAAGACTAGCGCACGTATGACTTGATGACAGGATTCGAAGTCGAGAAATCTGCGGATACATGAGATATTGCGAAGTTGAAAGTGAACACTACGACTGAGGTTAATAATGTGGCTAGACATAGACATGCTCGCGTCGAAGAAAACTCCAAGATTCCGAACGGACTGTGAAGGTGTTATCTCGGCCTCACCAAGATCCAGGGCAATAGGAGGTAATGTGCGAAGTGTGTGAGTGGAGGCTGCTATAAGAAATTCAGTCTTGGTGTTGTTCAGCTTGAGCTTATTTTGAGTCATCCAGCGTTTCAAAGCTATAATGCAGGCAGATAACTTGTTGAGTGTAGCTTGTATTGAATCTGTGCTCTTGGGGTTAAAGGGGCAGTAGATTTGAGTGTCATCAGCTTATACATGAAAATGAAGTCCATGTTTGCGAATGATATCACCAATAGGCTTGATGTATATGTTGAATATAAGAGGACCAATGACAGATCCTTCGTTACTCATGGTTTACTTTAAACCGAGTTCTTAAACCAAATTAGTTCAACGCAGCGGCTTAGATAGCTTTAACCCGAGTTCAATTTCCGCAGTGTGGCCTTGCGTAAATATTCACTTAACCGGTCGAGTTGAGTTATGGTAACTTAACACTGAATTAATTTATTTACTCACCACAGCAGCCTTGATTTAGTATACGCGGTAATTTAATTGGCCAGCATTTTACTCACAGCAGAAGCATTTCCACATAACGGGCTGAATTGAATATTGAGGAACTGTTAAACCTCGTTATTTAACGCGAGTTCGTTTACAACTCACCGCAGCGGTCGGCCTTGTTAACTTTTATATTAAAGATGTCAGTGGTTTTAGGGGGAAAGTACATTCGAACAGTAAAAGTTTAAAGTCTGGCTCCTTTTTTAATGGTAACAAAAGAACTAATTGGTATAGGCACGAACGTTACTTTCAGTGAGCTTCCTGATTAATTTGTTTTGTTGGTTTGTTGTTGATGTCACATAAAATCTAGCCGTAGTCGTAGCCCTATATAGGACTCTTCCTCTGTGGTGTTACTGTAGTGTGTTCGAAATTGAAATTTCTCCAGGGCTAGCCGTAGCCTTAGCTGTAGCCGCAGCCTTAGCTGTAGCCGCCAGTTGGGACGCGCGGCCTTATCTACAATTAATTGGACACATCCTTAAACAAAATTAAAGTCCTACGGCAATGCCTTTAAATACATCATTGTTTTTGGAAGAGTATCAATCCAATAATGCATCTGCCAACAGACACACCATAGTGACTACCAACTTGAAGAGTCAATCAGATTCGTAGGTCATGTTTTCAGAAATAAACGATACAAAACGGTTGATCTTTGGACTGGGATTTTGTGCATGTTTATACCAGACTTATTTCGGTTGCAGCATGGGGGGGGAAAGGCAGTGGCGAGTTTCTTTGCTATTTTGTCGACTTTGTCAGTATCTTAGATTGAACTACGTATCTGAAGGATCTGTTCCGGTATATATTTCGGGACGTATCGGAAAGTTAAAGGAGGCATGGGTGTAAGCTAAGCAAGTGTGCAAAATTGTATTTCAAGAAAACTGAGCGTGAAAGTGTGGTCAGTATAAATCTGCCATTCGTAAAGTCTCTTTAGGGAGGTTAAATTCTGCATGGGAATGGGAAAACATGTCTTTTAGGGGTAATTCTAACAACGAAAATTGTTTTTAAATATTTCTGGTAATGAAACCAAGGTTGCCTCTTAAATGAACCTAATCACTGTAGCTAGCAAGCCTGAGGAAACCTGTAAACAAGGGTGCTTGCTGTGTGAACCAGAAACACCGGGGTTAACCTGAACTCTTCCACGATAAGTGTTCTGTACGTGCACTGCCAATCCCAATACACGGGAACCTACGGAATGTCCCATCCGAAGGACAAATAAAGTATGGTAAAGTATCTTGCTCAAGGATAGCAAGTGCCACAACAGGGACTCGAACCCACACTCTGCTGATCAGAAACACCAGAGCTTGAGTCCGATGTCTTAACTGCTCAGCCTAGACACGCCACAGAATGTAACAGTATTACCATGTATATTTATTAATTTATTTTTTGTCAGTAGCTATTTTATTGCTTACTGCCTTCTATTACTGGAAAAGATACTTTGTGTGCAAAGGCGTCGAGCATTGCACCTTTCTTCGGGGCACACGACGAATTAAAATTTAGTGAGTATCTGTAGAATTAAAACATGCAATGTTCTTTCAACTGTAGACATATCTCATATCCAATTGCCAAAGTGACGTATTTGGAAGGATTGAGAGGACAAGTGCTTATCACTATTATGTCAGCCATTCCAACATTATAAAAAGTCAAAATAATTTGTCGTGGAATGATAGGATAAGACGATGAGGTAGGATTGAGGCCACAACTCAAGTTTACTGGACCACGTTGAATGAAGTTGATTCAATTCCACTTACCTCTTTATCAAAACTAGCGGGACGGATGTGTTTCTCGAGCAAATACAATCAGCTTCGGCAGCGGCAAAAGGTGCACGGCTCAATCTTCAAGCAATGCAGCGATTAAAAGCAATTCGAAGCAACACCCAACCTCAACGACTGTGTGGCACATTGACTTCACTGTCCTTTTTCCCGCGCAATGATGAACTTTATACACCTCACATGCGGAGATCGTCTGCTCGCTCGGTTGCTCGCACGCGACTGGTCGGGACCGCAGAACACGTGACGGGCACTGATTTTGCGTTCGACCCGCTGATTGGCTGTGCACGAAACATTTGCGTGGCAATCTGTGCAGCGTTTAATTATGCAATACACTCAGAAGACACATAATAGCCGAAGGTGATCTGATTTTGTACAGTGAGCAAGGTTCAAAATGATGGATGTGACTAAACGTAACTGTGCCAGATTTCTCGGAGCTGCGTTGGTTTTGTTTAATAACATGATACAGTTCAGTGTATTAGGAACCTAATAATGACGTTTTTAACACCGGGGGCGCGTGTGAACTAAACTGGAATACCCTGTGGTAGGCTTCTTCACGTTAGACGAACAATCTGACACATGTCGTGTTTTGAACGTTGTCGTCGTTTTCATAAGAGGTCATAACGCAGATATTTTATGATTTTTTGAGCTGCCGCCCCTCCTTTAAATAAGTCACTCTTCTAACAAAGATGCAATCATTTCCAAATAACTCCTTTAAAAAAGTATCACAGTAACCCCATTGTGATAGTGAACGCGCATTCAAAATGTCCCTATGAAGACCTTATATGCATATGACGTCATTTGAGTAGGGCGCCCTCGCCTAGAGGTCAAAACGAGGTTGATCATTGGCCAGTCCTGTGTGCGCTGCGCGTACAAATCTGTGCGTTTCCATTGTTTCATGATATCGGTTGACCTCTAAGATGGCGGCGGGATGACGTCAATGCATTCACAGTTAGTCGTTTGGCCTCAAAACCCAATAAAGTTTTGTATACAATCTCCGTCGTTCTCTTGGCAATTACTGTCGTTGCGTTCCTTTATCCGAGCACTTAAAGAGGTTTGTATAGATTCTGCGGCAGCCAGCTTAAAAAAATCATGTATCAAGGAACGGTAACCCTATCTGTGTTGTTTCCACGCAATGTTTGCACTGAAATTACCGCGCGCTCAGCTCAGCAGCACAACGGGGAGAGCCTCCTCACGATTCGACCCCGCCGAGTTTTGTTTTTTTCTCGCCTCGGATAGCTTTTTCTCCTTCTTTTTTGTCATATCTGTGCGTGAAATGACGTCTGATCTATGCTCAGCCATATAACAAATCACAACGTTGATTAAATTGCCTCTGCATTTCGTCGCGGTGATGTCGCGGCCGGCAGTAGATGGACAATTTGGAGGGGATGGATTTTGTTTTTAGCTGGCAGCGTTTCTGACCTCTCTCTCTCTGGAAGCAGGCGGGTTGGTTTACGCGGTGCAAGCTTTCTTTTCAGAACGGGGGTAGTTGGTTGGATTCAAAACGGAGGGGGTAAGACTGTGACTGTAAGTGACTGTGGCCCGATTCCGTAAAGCTGTTTAGTATATAAAAATTTTTGGTAAGCAGAAGTAGGCTTCCAGCTAAAAATACCATGTAATGTATAGTGTTTGCCTCTTACAGGTAAAACAGAGTATTTGTGTTGAGCAGTTAATGTTTGTGTTCATGAGGCTAGCGTGTATGTTTTGACACTGAGGACTTTATACGCCCTCTATGTCAGCTTTGGACAAAGAGTATCAATACCACATTACATGCATGTACGGCAGAAATAGCCAGATCAACCAATGGGGAAGGCTGAAGTTTGCCACGCAGCTGAAACTGGCAGCGCGTGCCTTGGCTGTAGTATTCAAATTACACTCTTAAAACTCCCGGGTCAGAATTGACTCCGGATCCCGGGTCCCGTGGGGCCTCAGTATGACCCGGAACTTGTGTCAAAATGACCTGGAATCTGTGTCAAAATGAGCCGGAATCTTTGACAAGAGACATGGATTAAACTGGCACAGAATCCGAGTCGAATTCCCATTTTTGACCAGTTACCGGGTCAGCCTGACCCAGAAATGGGTCAGCCTCCTGGTACCCGGTGTGGACGGAGATTCTGTCCCTCGGTTTATCTGTCCCCCCATACGGCGAACTGTGTACAAGCTTCTTCTGATAGCGCCCTCTTTTGAATCATCCTCCTTCAGCCCATGTTAATATCCCATATGGGGGACAGAATCGCCGGGGACAGATTTCCCTATGACACCGGAATTCGGGTCAATCCTGACCCAAGAGTTTACGTCTCGTTACCGAAAAATAAAAAGAAGAATGAAGTTCAGCTGTCAGAAAATAAGTTTGGTTTATTTTCAAGAGACCGAGAGACTTTTAAACAACTTTCGTTTTGTAGTTTTCTAGTATATTATAGCATGGTTGCTATGGGAAGCTTATTACTGTGGTGCACCCATTGATCTACATGAATGTAGATCAATGTGTGCACCAGTGTAATGCAACCATAACTTTAACAGCGCCCTCCTGTGGTAAACGAGCTACTTTCCTTCGCTCTTCCCTCAAAACACCCCTGTGAATCTGATGGGGGTGGCGGAGCTAAAACACTAATGGGATTTCAAACTAACTCAATGAAAAAATAAAGAGTGGCAATGTTTTTTTTCTTTGAATTATTTCTTTTTTATTTTATTATTGCTATTAACCAGGAGTATCATTTTAAGTAATGCAAACTAGTTTAAAATAAAAAGATCGTATTTTTTAAAACTTGTGTTACCCCTTATAGGCTATTAAAAATAATAATATTATTTATATCATATCACGAGGCTCAATGACATATTCCAATAACCAGCGGAGTTTGTTTTTATTTTAATCCACTGGGATATGTGCCTACATGGAATGGTGTTTAAGTACATGAACAAAGGAAAATGACATACAGCCGTAGGTACCGTATGTTGTTTAAAATGCACGAAAATAACCCTGTTACACTTCTCGCTAAGAAGTCTTCCCGATGTTTCTGGCAGTGGCTGCCAAGTGCGCCACAGCACCTTGTAAACCCTTAGGTGCTGCATAGATCGGTCTCATAATTCAAAAAGTTTCAAAAGCCCGTCTTCAAAACGTCTCTCTTTGATCAAGCGGACTCACCTCCGTTGAACTGTTGTCTCCCACCAGAGTCACGTGAGCTATAGGCCTTATGTACTAAAAAGGGTGCCCCAACCTTCAGTGATATTTTAATTATTGGAGTAACCCCTATATTATATAATTACTTTAAAAACAATGGCAATATACAAATATTTACACAATATGGTTTAAAGAGGGGGTCTAAAAGGTCAAATTGTCAGTTTTGTGATGCACTCATTCACCAGTAGATAAAGTTATTGTGCAAGTTAGTGGACACATCTACGTCTATAACTTCACGTTACAACGGTGTAAAGTGTCGTTGTATTTATTACCCTGCCAGTGCGGATTTTGTCAACGTCCGAAAACATCCAATGACGTCATGTTTCAAATAATGTGGGATCCGGAACTGGGTTAATTCTGAACCGGGAAGTTTTAGAGTGTAAGAATCCTGTCTTTGGAGAATGGGTGCATCGCAAAACTGAATTTGACTTTTCAGCCACCCAAAGTTAGGAATGGGGAAAACTAACGCAGAACCTTCAAAAACCTCAAATTCAATGCGTCAACAAACTCTACCGTTTGCAAAACTATATGTACATCGTAAAATGGTTATTTAGTTATGTTTTGAATTTCCTAGGGAGCATGGAATTATTTCTCAGTAAAAGTCATACCCTTACTTTGTAGTGCCATGAAACAGGGCCCTTGGGTTGCCAGAGTGTGGGTTCTGGGCAACTTCTGGTCCTGGTCACGGAACTTGTGTTCTTGGGTAAGCAAGATAATTTAATCGTACTTTAAGCCGTATGTCTCGTGTGTTCTATATTATGGTAGCTTATACAAAATTTCAGCCAAGTTGGTTAATGGAATAAGACAAACCAGTCTTAGCAGCAGAGATAATTATTCTAGAAATGGAATGGTCGTTGGTTCGTTTCCTCCCCTAGGCGGGGTATGTATACACATTCAAACCGGGGACCTATAACAAAAGTGACAATAGGGTCCTCGGTTGGGTGGAGGTCGCCAGTTTGAAAGTGTGTACAAAATCGATGGGAGCTATTGGCAAAAAGACTACAAACAAAAAAGGAACAATAGGAGGTCCTCGATTGCAGGTGTTAACAGACTTTTGTGCGTGTTTAAGCACTTCTAGGAAGGTGGCCCTGGGCGCAAAAGAGGTCCACACAGTGTAAGGACTTGAACACAATGTGGACTTACACATGTCCACACAGTGTTTTCACAAGTGTTGAAGAATAGTTGTTATATCTCATGTGCACAGAACAAAGAAAATGTCCACAGAGTGTGTGTAAACATAAAGCTGGGTGTGTGCTTGTGTGTTCGTGTGATTTTTTTAAAAATCGTTTCACAAGAAGGGGTTTACCCCCACACAGTGTTTCTGGCGTGGCTGTTGCGAGATTAATTTGGTTAAAACTCATCAAGGTGCCATATAGAAATAAGTTGTCATTAAATTCAGGCATAGCTCTAAACACCTTTCGTAAAAAAGAATGAACACTTCGGGACGCCCGTCGGGCAAAAAGTGCCACTACGTATTATCATATCAATAACTTATGTATTATTAAATAAGTTTGCCCGACACCTGGACCACTCCGTCGGTTGGTTAAGGTGTGCTTGTCGTCTTACTAATGAACACAACAAAAAATGTTTGGAATGTTCATTCATTTTTTAACATTGTTATAAAAATTAAACCATTATCTCATGCGAATATATATATCAGAAAAAAATTAATAAGCAATCGGTGCTCGTAAATGACAAGGTGTTCTATGCAACATATTATTTGCAGGTGTTCTATAACACTAGCAGGTGTTCTATACAACACACCAGCAGGTGCTCTATACAACACACCAGCAGGTGTTCTATAAAACACACTAGCGGATGTTCTATAAAACACACTAGCAGGTGTTCCATAAAACACACTATAGCTGGTGTTCTGTACAACAAACTAGCAGGTGTTCTATAAAAAAACACTAGCAGGTGTTCTATAAAACACACTATAGTTTGTTCAGGTGTTCTATACAGCAAACCAGCAGGTGTTCTAAACAACAAACTAGCAGGTGTTCTATAAAACACACTAGCAGGTGTTCTTTAAAACACACTATAGCAGGTGGTCTATAAAACACACTAGCAGGTGTTCTATAAAACACACCAACGGGTGTTCTATAAAATACACTACACTAAAAAATACTTCCGGGTCAGAAAATCAGAATTGACCCGGATCTGGGTCCATTGAGGCCTGACCCGGTTCTCATTTTTGGGTCAGTATGACTCAAAATCTGTGTCAAAATGACCCCGAAACATGGTACCATCACGTGGTGCCCTTTTGTAATAAAACCAGCCAGGTGGTATGCGCGCAGCTGATGTTTTGCATAAATTTGCTTGAGAATGACGTCAGAGGGAGAGGGCAGGATGAATGGGGAAAAACGATGGCTGCGATATGGTATGGGTCTCTGACGTTTTTAGCCAAAAAAACATTCCCAGATTGGCGGCAAAACTCTTCCGAACCCCCACTGGTAATCTGCATCATTTTCGTTCACGGTCGATACGGCGTGGGGACTCCTTCCCCGGGGTCACCGTCATCCTCGTACTCGTCGTCGTCTCGATTCTGGTCGTCGATGTAGATGTCGTTGATGTTGATCTGTGAGTACCGCACGGCCTGGTTGGGATGGTAGTAGGCCTTGGCTCGTTGGTAGATGACCCACGCCCCGAGGAAGAGACTAATGGCCACAAGGATCCCCATGACCACCAGTCCAGTCTTGGCTCGAGCCGTTAAGTCACTCATCCTCTGAAAAGTCCAATTGAACACGAAGAAAAGCAGGGGGAAAGCATTAAAAACGGCCTGTTTTTCTAACATGTCTGAAGGTACTTTTGGGGACAGCTCGAACCTCATTTGCACCTTAGCCAAAAAGTAGTCTAATCTATTCGTTAAAAGTTAACACCACACCTGTAGGCCCCTAAATTAAACACTAGGTCCTATGGTTCCAAGAAAATGTCGTAATATGCAGAGATACATGAGAAAGACTATTGGTTACCAGCTGTAGTACACACCTCTTTCTTCACACCACTGCCCCCCGAAACAAACTTGACCGAATGTGATTGTTTGACCTCTGACCCGTGTGGCGACAGCAACGCCTTAATTCTCAAGGTGTCGTTGGCGCTTAGGTTTCCTATGATCATCTGGAAGAGCCTGCGGGATGAGAAAACAAGAAAAAGATGAATGGCATTATCACGGTATCGCCATCTTGTTTTTCTTCAGTTCAAGTTAATGTAACCGAAGCGAGGCTGAATTTCATTCTGAGATTGTCTTGATAAGTGCACAGTTTTGCCCATGTAAATAGTTTAACAAATATGAATATTCATATATATTATATATAATTTATTTCTAGTGACTTTTAGTGAAATGCTTAGCCTTATAATACCATGACCGTTTTTTTAACATCACCATTTTTATTTTTGTCTACCTGTTCTTACCTAATACTTTCGGTTGAGAACGATGGGTTACACTGTCTGAGAATATCGGCTGCTCCTTCAAGAATCTGTGATTTATCAAATATTTATATTTTCAAACAGAGATACAAAACACCGTCTAAGAATCTTGCATAACGAGATGGGGTTGTTAGACCCTTTCTTTTTGGTTTTACACAAACATTGACTGCCATTTTGTGCCGGCAGCCTTGAGTAAAGATCTTTCTGTTGCAACGTCACAGCCCGAGTTTTGATAACCATGGGGAAGCCATAAATGCAAAGCAAAAAGAGATTGCCACAGTTTGGAACAATGTTACACATTGAAAAATAGTGTGGAATTTGTTGGAAACAAAGCGACCAACCATGGGATGTATTTCCTGTTAAATGAAAGTTTGCAGAATGTTGAGTTCGGACACAACATCTGTAGTAATGTGAGTGGTCGTGAATGTTTTGCTAACTTCATTCGACCGTCCATGCCAACCAGCGCAGTTTGTTTATCAACAATAGAAAGGTGTTTCGAACAATATAACTGGAGTGGCACAAGTTTGCCCTTAGCAAAACATTCAAACCCTTTAATTTTGCTATGAAGAATTTAAGTACTTCATATATTTGGTTTTGGGCGGCAACCATCGCGATGCATCGGTTCATCACTGATTTCGTCTAATTGAATGGAACTTGTAATACTGTGATAAGCTTAACATCTGATAAAAATGGTTAACATTTTGACAGAATAATGATGGGGGACGTCGCTTAAAGGACACAATTTCAAACATGGCAGAACAAAGAGATGTCCTCGATTTACGGGTTCAGCAGACATTTTGTGTGTGCTTGTATTTTCTATACCATCTGCTATCCTGTATGGTGAGTCGATGTAATGGACCTTTCCCGTGAAATATGCTAATTACATTCACGCATGCGTACATACACCATTGGTTGGCAAACGCCGTAGTGCGTCACGCCACCTTCAGTCCCATGCAAAAACGCGCGATGTTCACTCATTTTGCCACCCAATTTAGGGAGAGTGCGCACGCGCGATGTTCAATTTACATATTTTATGGGAAGGGTCTCTTCAGCCCTTTGCTGCGATTTTGGTAGACTGGTCCGCTGTCCTTATCCTTATGGTTTATTAATCAAAATGATGGTCACTGGTCCCCTGCGGCGCACATAATCGGCCAATGAGTAGCCTTCTTTTGACCCCTAGCCGAGGGCGCCCTACTCAAATGACGTCGTGTGCATGAGGTCTATTGAAATAAAATAATAATAATACACAATGGTTTTTCTACATTGATTGAAATTTCTTTATGGTTGGAGTGCCTGTTACCTTTTGATCTGCTGGTCCGGAGAGTAGATTGAGGGAAACTAGGTTGAGCTTGGTGCATGGCATGTTGTTGTATTTCAGATCGGTGCACAGCATTCTCGACAGAGATTGCAGGAAAGACGATTGGTCAGGTGATTTCTTCTGGGGGGAAAAGGTGAAAGGTGTTTAAGTTGCGAGAAGGTTGGGTACAAGTTTGATTCAGGTGACTATTTCATGTTTCACCTTTCCCGAATCATTTATGGGTCAGTATGACCCAGAATCTGTGTCAAACTGACGCAGAATCCGAGACAAAATCTTTGTTTTCAACTTCCGGGTCAGCCTGATCCAGACAAGGGTGAACCCAGATTCTGGGTCAATTCTGACCCGAGACATTGTATATAACAATCTATTCGCTGCTACTTCAAGAAAGACTGTAGCATTCCCAGCAAGGAATTGTGTTCAATGATGTCATCAAAGCAAAAATTATTATTGTTATTTTTTTGGCAATGGTATAACTGAAGTATAGATGCCCTTGTTCCACTTGATCAGTGGCGTAACTAAGGGGGAACGAGGCAGGTACCCCGCTC
Organism: Pycnopodia helianthoides; assembly: GCA_032158295.1. Lineage (NCBI taxonomy): Eukaryota > Metazoa > Echinodermata > Asteroidea > Forcipulatida > Asteriidae > Pycnopodia > Pycnopodia helianthoides. The sequence goes on along the minus strand of CM063263.1, from coordinate 9,157,668 downwards.
TCAATTGATGTCCATGCCCCCCCCCCCGTGCCCCCACTTCATTTTGAAATCTGGACTTTGAGATTGAAAATTACCAGAGTAAAAGTAATGTTACATTAAACTTTCAAGTGATAATTTCAATGTTTTTAAAACTGTTTCCCCTTTCCATTTTTACGCAGACGATTTTACACTCACGTCAAATTATCTTATATGGTAAATAGATTATAACAAGAGCGTTAAAAGGGGCTTTTTTAAGAGAATTGAAGACGGAAACTACAGTTTTAATTGGCCAGAAGTCAAGTGCCTCCTAGAAATTTTACACTATAGTTTCGGAGCTGCACTTGATGAAGGCCATTTGTGCTTCATTTGACCAGTGGCTCAAAAATGCCGACTGTGGTGGCGTGTCAGACCCTCTTCACCCTAGTCTTCATTGGAGACGCTGTTTTTGTATTAGTCACCGGTAGAGGGCGCAACATCGACTGGCTCGGAGGGACTGTGCAAGTCTACGAATCTGGATTAAACAGCCAGATGTTTGTGTGATCTTATCGCTTCTCCAGTTATTCGTGTTGCGCTATCGGCGGCTATGGTCAATAACAAAACGAGCCTCGCCAATCAAGACTATCTACACCCCTTCTGTCGCTGTATCCCCGCCTTCATTATTACCATGCCCCAATCCATTGAAAATTATTGTGTATCTTATAGTGGGTTAATTTCATGGACTGAGCAATTTTGCCGTTCAAACCTTGATCAATCAATCGTTTACATTATTGATTTCACGTTTTTGAACGCACGACGTAAAACATAAACTGTTGGTTTTTTGGAAGGAGTAAATAAATTCTAGTCTTTTAGTTCTCGGTACAAAGAGCAAGCCAACTCATGAAATTGTAATCAACCCTCACGTCTTAGTGAAAACAATGCAAACAGTTCAAGGTTTTTCAGGGTTTTCGTGCAAAATCAAAGTGGGGTTTATTTCGCCTTTTAAGTATAAGCAACCCGAGTGATTTGCATCGGATGAGATTTTACGAGTGTGACCATTCCTGAAGCATGGCTTGCGGTCAGGGTTTGGGTCCCCTTATTTTAGTAGACCCAGAACATCCCAGATGTTTCAACTCCGGTGGGCTACAGAGACTCTGTGCATCACCAGAAATATAAAACTGAAGGTTTTAAGACAATGTGGAATATGTTCTCCCTTTGATGACTGATCAACTTCTTTCAAGAGTTCTTTTAAAAACCTGGGAAAATGTGATTTTTCAGGATTTGTTACGGGGCCCATATGGGGCCTTTACAGTATTCCAAGACATAAATAAGTTCTCAAAAAATTGGGACTGTCAAGACTTTCAGTATAAGCTTTCGGATTGAAGACGATCGTTTTTCCTTCTCTCTCAGTAAGCAGGAGTCTCTTTTGGCATGCCATCACACAATGTCACATTCCCCTGTACTATCGTCAGCACCACAATCCCCGTCATCATTACCCCCACCCCCTCCCCAATCTTCAAACATACCCCATCCCACCTCTTCCCGATCATCGGTTATCTTACACGTTTGATCATCTTCATCAAGATAAACGTTTTACCCCCTGCTTCTTGGAGCATCATCATCGGAGACGGAGCAGCGACGTAGAGTTTTATACAAGAACCCGTATATAACTTACCTTACGGGTAAACACTGTGCCATCTGCAGCAGACAGACAACTCGAGCAAGCATTGTCCTGATCCCTGCCCCCTCCCCCATCTTCCCCGAAGCCGCACCCATCCAAGAGGCAGCACATCCTGAGAATCCCGGGTCTCAAGCCCTCCATGAAGTTACTCAAGATCTTATTGACGAAAGCGTCATTGGCCAAACACCGCAGCAGATTGTTCCCGCCGTGTTTGCACTTGTCCGCTACGTCGCCGCTGACCCGCACGTCGATCAGACTGTCCGAGCGCAGCGTGTCCAAACTCACCCCGCTGCCGGTCAGGCAGCGGCTCGTCCCCGTAGAGGAGGAGGAGGAGGACGGGGGCCCGTTGATGTTCGACACGGCATCCCCGCCCCCTCCCAGCGACGCCGCCAGAGAGCACGAAATCAGCTGCGTTTGATCCTCGAGTACTGCTGGAGCAATTTCACGAACAGGAACCCCGGCTCGACCGCCGAGGCGTGCGGCGAACTGGCGGCTGCGGTCCCCGGCGAGGAATTCGACGATGTGAGGAGGGAAAACAAGACCAGAATGGTCGACAAGAGATGAGCGTTGGTGGAGCAGAGTGATGACATTTTCACCAAGATGGCCGCCATCTTGGCCTTTCTGATGCTAATGGGGGAGACTCGAGTCGCATCTTTGACCCCGTCAGATAACACACACGCAGTATCGCCCGCATCATTGATTTATTTTCCCCTCACTTAATAATACTCTCACACGTGCCATGGTCTCCCGTTGTTACACATTCTCCAAGAAAGCAACAACCTATGGATGGACATTCTGCGCATGCAAAACTATAGGGATCAACCGATCAAAACGATAGACAGTAACCAGTTAATAGTAGCAATACAAGGTGTGCAAAAGCAGGGGGCTGAAGGGGGGAGCGAAGGTCTCTTAACTGTTTTCTGAACTTTGACAGCTGTATAGTAATGATATTAACACATGGAACTTATATATGGCGCCTTACAAGTTACACCTAAAGCATAAACCTCAATGAGCGCTTTAACAAATTTAAATAGGACTATATAAAAGCACACGCACGCAACAAAAGCACTGCAAGTGGTGTTTGAAGCTTTGCACGGTGTGAACAAAATAGGAAGTATAAACTATAATATTAGTAAACTTGTGGGTATAACCATGTGTAAAATCTAGTTTGGAAGGGGGTGTTGGCTCTGTTTCTACTAGTGAAGACGAGCAGAGTACACTGTTCGAAACGTCGAGACCACACCGGCTCTTTTCAGACCAACACTACTAATTAGAGTTACTTTTTCTATAAGAAGCACTGCGTTAAAAAATCTGGAGTCAAATTACAGATACAAAAGCAGAAAATATAATTAGCTTTTGCAAATTGCTTACAAGCCAAAAGGACCTAAGGTATAAATGCAAAATACAGTTAGTGGCCTGACTTTACGACCCAAAATTTAAAAAAAAAAAAGATAACCTGGACTCAAAAACTAATCGGCTTACTCATTATCTCAGGGAACTTAAAGCAAAGGTATTTTTTAAGGGAGTTTTTCAACCATGACCATCTTTATACCCTGTAAGTTTTAAAGTTTTTTTTGTAAATCTGTGAACCTCGTCAATATCTGACCGACAATTTGCATACATGACGCGAGTTGCAGTCCCATGTGCACAATAGGCCCCTTGCATCGGCCGCCATCTTTGATGAAAGTGAAGAGCTATCATTGGCTGAGAGTCGTGCGTACTCGTGCACGTTGCAATTGTTTTTCATCAAAGACGGTGGTCAATGACGTCATGTGCAATCCATCTATATTATTGTAAAGGGGAAACGGGGACATCTCTATTTAAAATTCAATTCAATTTAACATTTATTTCATACCGTACTCTTTTTGAAATAGAACATACAAAATATTACATAGACAAGCGAGATAATAAGCAAAGAAGACGAATGGGAAAGAGTAATCTGTGTATAGACCAAAATAAAAAAAAAGAGTGTGAGGCTGTCAGAAGCCAGAACCATAATTTTAACAAAATTAACGAGCAAAAAACTGGGATTATTTTGTACAAGTTGGCCTTGCTCTTGTATAATGCACTACTATAACTACCTTCGGTAACCGAGTCGACACTCATTAGCAGCAGCTGTGCCTTGCGTTGTGCTTGATGAGTTTAATCATGGTTTAATGCAATGCAGTCAGCCTAGGCAATTAATAAGGGCTGCAGGTCCACCATAGACCATGGAGGCCTTCCTCCTTTCATAGACCTACACATAAACGATGCATCAATCGTACGTCATCATGATAATGAAAGCTCTTTAATAGAGCGTCCCGTAGTACCGCCTAGCTCAATTACCGTACTGCATTGTTTAGACTAATTCTGTCGGTTCACCAGCTCTTGCCGAAACCACGGATTTCCGGCTCGGCATCTGATCAGCTGATTGAAGCCCCCATACGGAAAGCGCACGTCTTCTGATGATTGACGGAGCCTAATGCCCAAGCCCTCATACCGTGGTTTCGAAAAAGGCCACAGTTTATTTTTTGATTTCCACTCTGCGGCCGTGTCCACTTTGGCGGCTGTCGAGGCTGTAAAGGAGTTCAATTCATTTAATGTTTACCCCCACTCCTTCCCCCCAGCCCCTCATCAATGAGGGTAGGTCTTGAACTGACATTGTGGAACTTCCAACCAAAGGGGGGAGGGGGCTCCGGTGTTGGTACCCCCCCCCCCCCCCATCATCGCAAGCCCCACCCCGCCCTCTGAATGTGTATCCAGTCTGGTGCTCAAAAGCAAATTGTTGGTTGCGCCACTGGATGATGATAAATTTACTCTGAAGATGTGGGCCTCATCGACTGTTTTTATGTCACGTGTGGTGCCGGAATTTTTTGTGATTTATTGGAGCAATACTCCAACAAAAGCCAGCGTGGAATTAAGCAGAGATCACGCCATGTATGGTGTTCTGCCTGTCATCCGTTGCTATGGGAATTGCCTTTGTAGTAGTGCACCCATAGAGAAAGGGGGTGCCCCCTACGGCAAACCTTCCCATTAGTAAAACACCAACACCAACAAGCAAACAAACAAACACAACTTATAGTAGGCCTACTAAAATGGTCAACAAACAAGTAGCGATATATTTGTAAAAATCCCATTCACTGTTGCGGGCCGGTCCGGGCCTGTGTGCCTGTTTATACCTGACACCAATTACCACTTAAAGTAAACTATTTAAGACAAAATAAATTTATATTATATTGAAATGTTTGCTTTTCTCACCATGGTTAAATATATCACTACTTTTATCACTGATCGTAAAATCAATGGTTTTGGCCTTGGGTGAAGTTATCAAAACAACCGAAGCGTGCATGTGTGTTGTATACGGGGCCTACTGTTTGCTTGTGTATAGCAACTGACAGATTTCTCACAGTAAAGGGCCCTCTGCGAAGTCTTTAAAACATTCAAATTTAGCAAAGTTTTTGCAAATCAACAGAAGCTCAAAATGATTGAAATGAGTAAAATCATTGATATAAATTGGAATTACAAAAAAAACATATTACTGTTTTATAATAGTTGTCATTTATTTGTCTTCGGCCAGTGAACTTTAAAGCGCTGATTTCTTACCAGGGGGTTAGCCCCACTTGAAGGAACAGCGACGTAAACAAGATGGCGGAAAACGTGAAAGTCGCTGTCCGCGTTCGGCCTTTCATATCCTTTTGAACACAGTTTGCCTTGTCTATTTTCAAATTTTAATATTGAATTTTCTGTGAGGGATATGTGGGATAGATTTTGGAGTGTGGTTTTATTAATGTGAGTGGAGCTTTTATAAACGAAAACTCTGTCTGAACTGTTTGTAAATGTAACGTTGAGTTCACTACGTTGACTGTATTTCTGCACGCACAACGTCCGTGCACACACTCCGTCCGCCCCCAACTACGCACTCCGCCCCAACTACAGACTCGTCCCAACCGTAAAAATAGGCCTAGTAGTAGTAGTATTTACACTAGTTTTAGTTAGGAAGGCCTACAGCAATTGGAGCTGTCCAATGTCCGGGCCCAATTATACTATTACTAAGTTCATGGTCCTTGACCGGAGTGTGGTTTTATTAATGTGAGTGGAGCTTTTATAAACGAAAACTCTGTCTGAACTGTTTGTAAATGTAACGTTGAGTTCACTACGTTGACTGTATTTCTGCACGCACAACGTCCGTGCACACACTCCGTCTGCCCCCAACTACGCACTCCGCCCCAACTACAGACTCGTCCCAACCGTAAAAATAGGCCTAGTAGTAGTAGTATTTACACTAGTTTTAGTTAGGAAGGCCTACAGCAATACAAACTATTCATCATCGGACTGGGAGTAGTGTAGTCAGAAGTCATTTCTTCCCGAGACGAGGTCATCATGCTAACATTTAACAAGACCCAGTAACTGGCTCCAGCGCTGTACTCTGTTTTTTTTCTTCGAAATTACGACCACAGATGTCAAACTTTGCGGGAGTACAGAGCCCCACTAAATAGGGTCTACGTGCTCAATTACTTTATTTGAGGTGTCACGACGTTCACCCCACACCTATAAACAGTACACTACAGTACAACGCATGCAATCATACACTCAACACAGGATGGGTGTGGGGATAGGGGCCGGGGTAGGTAGGTGTGGCAGTTTGGAACAAGTTTGTGAGTGTTGAGAGCCGTAGATCCCATGCTGTGCAATGCACGTCAAAGTAAAGAGAAGGGGTTCGCCCCGATGTTTTCTGGTGTGGCTGGCTGCAGTTTGTCCGCAGCACCTTGCAAACCATTTACACGGCGCTATGAGTATGACTGTGTATGGGTCTTATATTTTGAGCACAGCTTTGATACCTTTTAGAAAACATAATGGTTGCTTTAAGATGACCTTTGGTGTAATAAAGCACTATACAAGAACCGCGTATTATTATTTTTATCAATGTTATTATTTTAAAAAAAATTCCCAAGAAAAGAACCCTTAACTCCACTGCACAATGAGCGAGAGAAGAAAATGGACGCCAACTGCATCATTAAGATGCACGGCAACACGACAGAAATCATTGACCCGTCCAACAAGCAGGGCAGCCCAAAGAAGTTCACCTTTGACCAGTCGTACTGGTCACACGACGGGTACAAGGAGGGACCTGATGGGTACCTGGAACCGTTTAACGGCAACAGCCCCTACGCAGATCAGGTGGGTTCTATATTTCACGGCGTTCGTGTCTCACTTTTTAGGGCATGTGCGAAAAACTGCCTTGCCCTGATATTGACAGAGTATCAGGCCTGCCAAGGTTTCAGCCAGGGTTTGGTAACAGGGTGTCCAAATTTGCTGGAAATTTAAAAACTGGGTGTCCACATTGTTCACTTACAAATTACATGTAAATGACAGACAAAACAGGGTGTCCAGATTTAAAACAGGGTGTGCAACAGACACCCAGACACCCCTCTGGCTAACACTATATGAGGCCTGCATCTAACAAAGTGACCTTTTGCATAATTATGACATCACAAGCCCACATGGTGACCTCACTGAGGTCAATGAAGACTTACTATTGGCTGAGAGCTGTTCTTTTGTTTGACCATGGTGATGGAGGCCAATGCAAGGGGTCTATTGTTTGCAGTACCAACTGCAGATAATGGGATTCGAACTTCCGTCTCCTCACCGGGCACACCTGGTGGTGGTCTAGAAGTTAATCCTGGCAGTGCCCAGTGTGTACTGTCGTGCATTTTAGAGGCAGTGTGCACTTTGGGTAATTGTCAAAGACCAGTAACCTCACTTGGTGTATCCCAACATATACATAAAATAACAAACCTGTGAAAATTCCGGCTCAATTGGTCATTGAAGTTTGCAAGAAAATAATGAAAGAAAAAACACCCTTGTTGCATAGAACTGTGTGCTTTCAGATGCCTGAGAAAGGCTTCATTCCTGGGTTCACACCCAAGTTTATGATACAACCTGGGAAGCAGCAGCAGAGGGATCACCTTAAGGAGATGCAACTTTTTTAACTTCAAATATCAAATAATGAACCACAAGGGAAACTGAACTGGTAAATTTTTAATATTTTAAGGTTGAACAAAGACAAATTGGCTAGAACAAAGAAATATCTTCCCCCTTTTTTCCCCAAGGGTAAAATATCCTGCCTGCTTTATGAAATTTATTTCAACTTTTGCAGAGACGCATTTTTAAAGATCTTGGTTTGACCGTGCTTCAGAATGCTTGGAAATGGCTAAAACTGTTGCATGTTTGAAATTTATTTAAACTTTTGCAGAGACAAGTTTTTAAAGACCTTGGTTTGACTGTGCTGGAGAATGCTTGGAAAGGCTACAACTGTTGCATGTTTGCCTACGGCCAGACAGGGAGCGGCAAGTCGTACTCCGTTGTCGGATATGGAGCAAATAAAGGTAAAGGAAGATCCAGTCTCGAGAATCGAGGAACTTGTGGTGTTTTTTTTTTGTTTTACTTTGTAGAGTTTTTGTTTGCTTGTTTGTCCGTCCGTCTTTTTTCTGCCTGCCTGTCTGATTTTTGTCTATGTTTGTTTTGTATCTGCTTTTTTGTTTTTGTTTTGGGGGGTGCTTGTTTGTTTGTTTGTTGTGTATTTTGTGTGTTTGTTTGCTTGTTGTTTACTGACTGCATGTTTTGTTGTTTGTTTTTTCTTGGGGTGTCGGGGCGTTTGTTTTTGATCAAATTTTATCAAAATATTTGTAATAATTGTTTTTAGTATTCTTATACATTTAGATTTTTATGACCGGGGGCTTGTTGGGGGCGGGGGGGGGGGGTTAAAAAACTGTCATCTAAAATATTTGTCTTCCACAAGCCCCCACTGTCTACCGGTGACGACATATTATCCTTATTTTCACAGGCCTTGCGCTTAAGCTTTTTGTAAAGTAGCCCGCCGGGCCAGTAAACTGTGCATTTTACTTGCCCCCAGGAAGTTTTAGTAGCCCAGATTTTAAACAGGAATTGCCATTAATGTAATGCCCTGATGTGTTAATGTTAGCGATCACAACCAGTTTAATGATCAAATGAAGTTATGTTCACACACTCATTAAATGATTAACACATTTTGTACATTAATCATTCACATCTGAAAAGGAAGAAATGAGCATTTTAAACAAGTAGGCTGCACAGTTTTTAGTAGCCCACAGGGCAAGTTGAGAAGTGGTGTTTACTAGCCCATAGCAATTTTTACTAGACAATGTACGCCGGGCTAGTGTTAAGGGCGAGCCCTGTTTCAAATTAAACTCGCAGAGTCGTTTCTCTAAGATGTTTCTCATTTGGCCTTTGAGAAAGACTCTGCTAGGGTCGGTACATGAGGACATTCGAAACAATTTGGCATTGATACCATAGGTCCTTTTGGTGGGTAAGCAACAGCCACATCTATTTTCTCCAATTTAAACTTGTCTCATTTCCTGCTCAGGAATTGTACCAGAAACCTGTGAGAAACTCTTCAACGGGATTGAGGAAAGCAAGAGGACTGCTGACAAGTCTAAGGAGCGAGAATTTCAGGTAAGGCTAAGGCCAGAAACCCATGTGTCCGTCATTCGCTGTGCATAATGCATATGCGCAATCCTTCAAAATGAAAATACATGCCAACATTGCACTCAGTTTTTAGGGATAACACAGTCCGCAATTGTGTTTTCCTTTTTACGCATTGCGCACTTAATACGCATTGTGCATAAAGCACAATGGACACATATTGATTTCTGGCCTAACCACGCCCTGTGTTCTCCTCCCCCATAACATAGTGTTAGCCAGAGGGGTGTCTGGGTGTCTTTTGGACACCCTGTTTTAAATTTTGACCTGTTTTATCTGTCATTTACATGTGAATGTATTGTAAGTGAACAATTTGGGACACACAGTTTTTAAATTTCCAGCAAATTTTGACACCCTGTTACCAAATCCTGGCTAAAACCTTGCCCCCCCCCCCCCACCCCACCCAAACCAAAGAAATCCCTGTATGGTCGGAGTAGAGTAAGTCCTCTTTGTTAAGTGTTTTTCTCTTTAAAATAACTTATATTCAGGTATTTGTGAGCATGCTGGAGATTTACAATGAGCAGGTTCGCGACCTGCTGAGCCCTATTTCCTTTAAGGTCAAAGGAGGGTTAAAGGTCAGGGAGCATCCACATAAGGGATTCTATGGTATGTAGTTTTGTTGGTGACCCTTGAACTTTAGATGTACAAACAGTGTATTTGGGAAGATAAGGAATCATTGTTCTTTCTTTTGTTTTTGAGTTTGCAAAATTTTCATGGGTGGAGATTAAAGGGGCTGTGTAATCATGATCACAGCAGGCCTGTGGCTGTAACATGGAATTATGAGCTCTCACCCAGTTACTGCAGGCGCGCGCCCTCCTTCCAGATCATATCTATGGTGAGCGCGTGCAGAAACTGGGTCAGAGTTCATAAAACCATGTACAGCCATAGGCCTGCTTTGATCACGACAACCTTTGAAATTGAGAGATCTAATTTTTTTGAAAACAACCAGGATATGTGATTTATAGTGTGTCGTGGCTGAGCAGTCCAGTACATTGGATTCGGGTTCAATAGCTGAGTCCGCGGAGTGTGGAGGTTCGAATCCCGGTCATGACATTTGTGTCCTTGGGCAAGACACTTGGCTGTAATTGCTTCTCATCACCCTGTGGTGTGAAAGAGTACCTGAGAGAGAGGGCAGGGATTGTTGACGCTCATTGATATTAGCAATCCGCCACAACCCATTATGTTGCTTATTAGTCCGATGAGCATGTGTGATATAAGACACGGTCTAGTCGGTGCATAGTTTCTGTACTTCATCGCGTGCTTTACATACTGATAGTCTGTGACCTTTCCTTTTTGTGTGATGAACAGTCGAGTCCCAGAGCATCTTCCCAGTGAAGAGTTACGACGACATCAACGGAAGAATCAACGAAGGAACTCGGAATAGAACCATCGCATCCACCAACATGAACGCAACGAGCAGGTAAAAGTTTATCTGGTTTTACCCTTTCACCAATGTGTGTCAAGCACTGTATATATACTCAGTACTTCCCCGAGTTCTGTGAAAAAATCCACAGGCATATTAGGGTGGGATTGGAACCTTTGCCATTCTAAAGCAGATGTCTTACCAACCAGACCACCAAGATTGCCTGGTAGCTAAAGGCAGTTAGGTAAAAGTTGTTGCTCTTTTTTTTCAACTTGTAGAGTCGATTAAGTTTGTTGACTGTTTTGAAATTTTCGCTGTTGGTTAAAGATTATGGTACAATTTCTTACTTCAGAACTTACTGCAAGGGATTCAAGAAGTTGGCCATGCTCACCTTCGGAATTTCAAGAGTTTTGTTGTTGTTGATATCATCGTTGTTATGAAACCATAACTTGTCCAAGTAAAGACGCCAAGCATTCTAAAAAGAAAATGCATCTTGATTTTTGTTTTTCATTTGAGAAAAATGTGGAATGTGTTCACCGTGAATCGGCCAAACCTTGGCCGTTGGCCGAGGCTGATAAGAGGCCATGGCATGCTGGAGGGTTTTTAATAAGTTAAATACCAATAAGCGTGGCGTGTCGTGGCCGAGCTGTCTCGTTTACCGGACCCAAGCTCTGGTGTTGTCAGCAGCACAGTGTGGGTTCGAATCCCGGTCATGACATTTGTGCCCTTGAGCAAGGCACTTGACCATAATGGTTCGTAAAAAATTGGGAAGGTAGGGCATTCTGCTCTACCAGCCAGGCTCCTGGTAGATGATACCCATGCCTACATCCTTACAGACTGTGAAGGGGGTAACCCTGTTTCAGCCCCGGGAGTAGGTGGCAACGTTCCCCTGGTATCATTTGATTTGGGTCAACAGCCCAAATCAGTTACCTTGTAGCCCTCACCTTGAAGTGGCTGTTCAGCCTTATGAGTTAGACGATATCTCTTTTAAAAAAACAATTAAAAAATAAGAAATATTTGTTATGTTGACATCATTTTTTGTTTGTTCTTCCCTTTTTTTCACAGTCGAGCACACACCATAGTATCGATAAAGTTTATACAGAAAGGAAAGAACGACACCGGCCAGAACATGACCAAGACCTCTATTATTAATCTGGTAGACCTTGCCGGCAGGTGAGTCTCTAGCCTTGGCTCAAGACGTTCTTACACGTTGCAAGATGTTCTTACACGTTATTGTTGGCGATCAACACTGCAAACACAGCGCAACGATTTCACTGATAGAGGGCTTTCGCTAGAATCCACCCACACCAGTTAAAATGTTTTACAGGTGGTGGGGGATTGAAGAATTCAAGTTTTCCTAACAGCATCCTAACATCGATCGATAGTTTAGAGTGTGCGCGGCGTATAGCTGGGGAATCGCAGTGGTCAAATTACAAGAAACAACGACTTGCACCAAGACTAGTGAGATTCTTGCTGTCTGATCTTTTGGATATCATTTAAAAAAGGTTTATTTTATTAAAGGCTTTCGTCTTATTGATATCATTTTTGTTTTTTTCCTCTGATAACAGTGAGCGAGTGGACAGTACTGGAGCCACGGGGGACCGTCTGAAGGAGGGAGCCGCCATCAATCTGTCGCTGTCCTCCCTCGGTAACGTCATCAAGGCACTGGCAGACCAAGGGCTCGGCAAGAAAGGCGTCAGAGGTTAGTCATCTCCTGAAGACGAGCAGAGTATAACTGTTCGAAACATCGAGACCACACCGGCTCTTTCTCAGAGCCAACACTCCCTACAAAAGAGATTTAAAAAAAAGAAAAAAGATTTAATACATGGTTGTACCCGCAAGTTTACTATTTATATATATTTATAGTTACTGCTTAGTAATCGAGTTTCACCATGTCAGGTTCCCTGTATGCAGTCATTTGTAAAAGCACTGATTTTTTGGAGCAGAGGGGACCTGACTGTTGCCACGTCCAGCCTGTAGTTTTACAATACAACCTGGGAAGCGGCAGCAGAGGGATCACCTGGAAGGAATTTTATTTTTTTATTTCAAATATCAAGTAATAAACCGCAAGGGAAACTATAACTGTAATGGCGGAGTGATCTCTGGCTATTTGGCAATTTCAGGTTGAATGGCTTCTGACTGGCACCCCCAAACAAAAGATATTGACAAAATAGGGAGACCGGCAACATTAGGGCTAGATAGCTCAGTTGCTTGAGCGCTGGCTCGTTACTCCGCTTTTAGTCAATTTTTCTTTGTTCAACCCAAAACTATTTTAGAATTTCCCCCAGTCAGTTTCCCTTGTAGTTTGTTACTTGATTTGATAAGTTTGATCATTTTGACAGATTTGATCAATTCGATCAATTTATTGATTTGATCAGTTTGATTAATTTGACCAATCGTTCAATTAACAAATCCTTTGATTGAGGTTGAAATTTAGGAATTCTGTGCAGACCTCATAACGAAGACTTCACTGGTTTTTTTTTTTTTTTTCTTCATTTTCTTGTAGTACCTTACAGAGACTCCAAACTTACCATGTTACTCAAGAATGCGCTGGGTGGCAACAGCAAAACCATTATGGTAAGTGACTCGTTCGTTATGATCAACATATAATTGGATGAAAAACTTAACTTTTTTAGTGTTAAGATTTTGTTATCTGATCAATTTGCATCTAATTAGGTAATAATGCAATGGTTTTTTTTTTTTTTTTTTTTTAAAGTAATATCTTCATATGACAAGAAAACACGATAAGGGGATCACTTTGCATTTGTCACCATGGTAGTTTTTTTCAATGGCTGTAATTATGAATTACCTGAAACCACCGAAAGGGGCGTTTCAACATGTGAATGGACACGCAGGCTTATGCTGAAAATAATTGAGTTCATTCATTTTACTAGATTAAACATCTATTAAAATTTGCGTTACCCGATGCTAAATACAGGATTCGAACTTCTCCAGCTACCGGGCAATCTCGGTAGTCTAGTTGGTGAGACATCTGCTCTAGAATGGCAAAGGGAGTGGGTTCAAATCCCACCTGAGTAATATGCCTGTGGATTTTTTTTCACAGAACTGAGTATACAGTGCTTTACACACATCGGTGAGAGGGTAAAACCAAAGAACAATATTTATTAATTTTGTTGTTGAACAACAACATTAAATCGCCCTTTAATTTTCATCAAAAATTGACGTCAAAAGTTATGTTCCTTCCTTCCATTTTTGATTGAAGTTTGAGGATAACTAAAATTTAATCAACTCAAATTGTTTTCAGTGTCAGCCTGCATGTCCATTTACAAGTTGAAATACTTGTGGATGGTTTCAGGGGATGAACAAAAAAGTTACAACCATTTGCAAAGGGCACTTCCAGTCGACAATCTTAAAGTTCCCTTTGAAGGGGCACCAAGGCCAAGACCAGGGCCCAATTCGATGGAGCTGTCTTTGACAATTACCAAAAGTATACCCTGCCCTTAAAAGAACCACTAGTTTAAGGCAAACAGTCTCTTCGTATTGACAGGCCTTGAGGTAGAACTTGTGGATGAGTTGACATTGTTCTTGTTCTCTCTCCGCTGTAGATCGCAGCTCTAAGCCCAGCGGATGTCAACTACGATGAAACTCTCTCCACTCTCAGATATGGTAAGGCACTGTGTGTCGGTCACGTTCCCAGTCTTCATTTGCACTGAACAAAACCAATTCCTATGACACAAAAAATGGGGGATTAGAATGGTTTCATTGATTTAAATACAGGGATAAACAAGACGGCTGCGATTAATATTCGTTCCGTAAAAACCTTTGGAAGCAATCTTGTGTGCACACAGCAGAGGCAAGCAACCTTTTGGTGTCATTTCAAAAAAATACTACGTTTTTTTTGTCTGCCACAAGTGTACGATTATTAATCGGTGTCAATGATTTATATCAATTTCAGCTGACCGCGCCAAAGCCATCAAGACGAAGGCCATCGTGAACGAGAGCCCGACGGATAAGCTGATCCGCGAGCTGAAACAGGAGAACGCCCGCCTCATGAAAGAGCTCCAGGCCAAGGGCGGAGTCGGAGGGGAGGCCATCATGCAGGGAGTCCCGGAAGAAGGTGTGTGAAGGTTTCCCCAATCGGTTCTTATGTAGCATTTTATTTACGGGCGTCTCAAAGCGCTTATTATGTTTAAGTGTGAGCTTGCCTGTCTATTCACATGTTGAAACACTTTTGGGCGGTTTCAGGGAATTTGTAAAAAGTTACAACTCCTCAAAAGAAGAGTACTTTTGTTTTCAGTAACAAAAGGCCGTGAGCAATAAAATTCCTTCTCTGCAAAACATATGGCAATAATGTTGCATTTTTGTTGCTAGAATTACCATCAAGATATGTTTTCCCATTCCCATGCAGAATTTAACCTTCCTATAATGACTTTTATGAATGGCAGAAAAACCGATCAAACTATCACGCTCAGTTTGCTTGAAGGGCAATTTTGCACGTCAATTGCGTACGCTCTTTTCTCCGGTAACTTCTTTGTTGCGTCTTTCTTCCTGGCACACAAGGAACCTCAGCTTGGCCTCATGAAAATAAGTCTAGATTACGTCTCGTGGTTATATTCTGCCATATTGTACTCATGTGCATCCAATTTTTTATAATATTGAACACTTTTAAAGCATGACAAAAAATGTAAATAATGAGGTGTACCAAGTTATTATCAATTGCTATTGTTACTCAAATCTGACCAATCAGCACAATGACTGAAATTTGGCAAACTTTGCATAGTTAGAAATAACTTAAAATCGTAAAAGAAATGAACAGAGCAAGAAGAAAAACTGAGAGAGATTTTAGCATTTTTCCAAGTCTGTCGTCGATTTCACAAAACTTTCCGCAACTGCAATATAGTGGTGCACAACTTACGCAATAAATGTTGCACAAGTGGACAGACGCAGTTGCGTAAAGTTTTCGCGAAAATTGGCTGCTGGAAAACCTTGAAAAAGAAAATCTGAAACCTCCTCTTTTCTTTTCTGATTTTTGTCAAGCAGAAGTGGAAGGCTTGAAGAAGGAGCTTGAGGAGCGGCTACAACGGAACCAAGAGGAGATGGACTCCATGAAGCAGTCCTGGGAGCAACGCCTTAAGGAAGTGCAGTCGGCCCAAGAGGTGAGACCGGGAACCAGACCGGGACAAATAGTCACAAAAGGCAGCCATTTTGTTTGTTTTCAGAACGGTCTATGAGATTCAAAATGAGGCTTGTGTTGCTAAAAAGACTGGTTCCTTTTTGTCGTCGTCATTTTTTGGGGTCATTACAAAAATATGATACTACATAAAAAAAATATTGCAGCGAAGGTGAATTGTTGTCACTTATTGTACACCAACTCGTACACCAACTCGTTCTACACCAACTCGTACACCAACTCGTACATAAAGTCATATACCAACTCGTACATCAACTTGTACACCAACCTACACCAACTCGTACACCAACTGTACACCAACTCGTACACCAACTGTACACCAACTCGAACCAACTCGTACACCAACTCGTACACATCAACTTGTACACACTGACACAACTCGTACACCAACTTGTACACCACTCGTACACCAACTCGTACACCAACTCTACACAACTCGTACACTACAAACTTGTACACGAACTTGTACACCAACTCGTACACCAACTTCGTACACCAACTCGTACACCAACTCGTCACCACTCGTACACCAACCGTAACAACTCGTACACCAACTCGTACACCAACTCGTACACCAACTCGTACACCAACTTGTACACCAACTCTTACACCAACTCGTACACCAACTCGTACACCAACTCGTACACATACAAACTGTCGTTACACCAACTCGTACACCAACTTGTACAACCACAACTCGTACACAATCGTACACCAACTCGTACACATAACTTGTACACACTTGTACACCAACTCGTACACCAACTCGTACCACGTACAAACTCGTACACCAACTGTACACCAACTCGTACAATGTACACCAACTCGTCCAATCGTACACCAACTCTACAACTGTACACACTCGTACACCAACTCGTACACCAACTTGTCCCAATTCACAACTCTACACCAACTCGTACACTAACTGACACATACAACTTGTACACCAACTTGACACTAACTCGTACACCAACTCTTAATCCAATTTCAAATATCTCAATTTTTTTTAAAAGCGTAATTTTGTTCCCTTGTCCAGGAAAAATTAGCAAAGGAAATCCTGAAGAGAGAGAAATGAAAGTTACGCCCCATTTCTGGAACCTGAACGAGGATCCAGCATTGACCGGCATGGTGGTGCACTTTACAAAGTCTGGTGAGTCTTCACTACAGAGGAATTTCTGTCAAGCTCGGGAGAGTTTGAAAAAATATAAAAAATATTCAATTATAGTCAGCTGGTTTTGAATAAGGGAATAAAAGAGTAGGCGAGGAGGTCTTTAAAGGGAAGGTATACGTTTGGTAATCACTCTTAAAATTAAAGTACACTCTTAAAGTACAGCAGCTTTCGATAGTATAAAGCATTTTGAGAATCATTTTACTTTGATGTATTTATGAAAAATATATCAGTTTTTATCAGAAAAAATTTGAATCTGAGAAGCGTTTCTGTCAGAAACAATTCTCAGATTGTGTGTTCTACTTGCGAATTATTCTTCCTGCATGGACATAACCGCTCCAGATTTTCTGCAATATCTAAAAAATGCTACCACCTTTTGAAATGATATTTTCACGGGTTAGTTTTATTGTATACATCTACATTTATATAGGATTAAAACAATCAAACTGTTCCAAAAAACCAAAGGTATACTTTGTCTTTATACTGCCGTTTAAAATTGGCAGGGTCGTGGCCGGGCGATGAAGGAACAAGCTAAAGCGAGGTCCTTTATCGCACGGCCACGACCCTGCAATGTTTCAAACAGCCATTTAAGACTTGAGTCGACACTAGTTTAATTCCCATTCATAAATACCTTTCATAGAAAACTGCTAATGGTAGAAAAGAAATTTTCAAAAAAGAATTGCGCAGGGGTGCCAGTCAGAAGCCATACAACTTGTAACTGGCGTATAGCGAGGGATTACACCCAAAAAGATATTGACAAAATAGGGTGATCGTCAACATTAGGGCTAGATAGCTCAGTTGGTAGAGCGCCGGCACGTTAATCCGGAGGTCGCAGGTTCAAGTCCCGCTCTAGTCAATGTTTCTTTGTTAAACCCCAAATTTACCCATTCAATTTTTTTGTGTGGTTTCTTACTTGACGGTAGAAAAGTGGTACGCTTTATTTATTTTTTACCTGTCACCTACAAAGTACATTATATAAATCCCCCACGACAAGCGTAATTTTTACCGTCGTTATTTGCTATTTTGTCGTCAGGAGTGACCAGGGTTGGAAATCAGAAGGCAACACCTCAGCCGGAAATCATGCTGACTGGTCTCAGGTAAACATTCAAAGTGAAAGGTATCATTCGGGATGGGTAGAGCTGACATGTTCTTCTCGCGTATGTCGAGACCAAACTTATTCAGATTTCCAAAGCACTGTGAATCAGCCACTCTCTAGTGGCCTTATCTATACTTCCTTCAGCCCAGGGATGCCATTTTGGTGGTTTTAAACAGGGGGGGCAGGTTGTGAGGATGTGATCTGCTGTTTGCTCACTCTGCCCAACACTCACAAGCTGGACTTCGGGCCAAGCCTCATCTGAACATGTTGGCCTTGAAACGTCCGACACCACTTAGCTTTGTCCAAGCATGCCTCTTGGCTCACCACACATCAGTGTAAGGGTGAAATCGAAATAAGCATTGTCATGCCTTCACCCTTCAGAGACCATTCATTCTGTAAAATCATCACCCATTTTTTCTATTTTTTTCTATGAGATATCGCCTAACTCACAAGGCCGTTGATCCAAATCAACAGACACCAGGGGCACGTTGCCACCTACTCCTGGGGCTGAAACAGGGTTACCCCCTTCACAGTCCGTAAGGATGTAGGCATGGGAATTATCCACTAGGAGCCAGGCTGGTAGAGCAGAATGCACGACCTTCCCAACTTTTTACGAAGCAAATATGGTTAAGTGCCTTGCTCAAGGGCACAAGTGTCATGACCGGGATTCGAACCCACACTGTGCTGCTGACAAAACCAGAGCTTGGGTCCAGTGAACTAGACCATTCGGCCACGACACGCCCAGACATTGCTAATCTTGTTGATTTTTTTGCCCCTGTTATTTCAGGGAAAAATGTCAGGAAGATTATTAAGAAGCAGAAATACGTGGGTTTGTTTTAGAGTTGAATAATCTATGTTTACATTGTGAAGATTGGAAAAATGTCAATTTGGTCTGATACCTTTTTCTTTGACTCTCTTGTTTGAGTGGATGTAGGTCAAATCTTGCGGCTGTTTGTGGGCCGCTACGGACATTTTGGTACAAGCCGCTGTGGTCTCTTTAGGGTTAATTAGTCCGTCCCTTCATTGTTTTTTCAGTATACAAAAGGAACACGCCACAATAACCAACACCAAGAGTGTGTGCGTACTCAAGCCATCCATAGGCGCCAAGGTCCTCCTCAACGGCAAGGACCTCGTAGGATCAGAAGAGCTCCACCATAATGACAGGTAAACCGGGTTCACATCCTTTCAATCTGGTAATCAGGGGAAATCTATGGTTCATAACGCCCAGCGTTTGGTAAACATTGAAGACCTTGATCTCGTGCCCGTGTTGCAAAAGGAAAAAAAGGAGTTTTGTTCTAGGCTTGATCAGAAGAGCTCCACCAAAATGACAGGTAAGCCGGGTTCACATCATTTCAATCTGTACCGGGGGAAAGCTATGTCGTTCATTACACACAGTAAACACCGGAGACCTAGATCACGGGCCCGTGTTGCAAAAGGAAGAAAAAGGAGTTTTGTTCGAGGCTAGAAGATGAAAAGTCGGGGGCCTGAGCCTTCGCTTTTTGAACGGGCAAAAGCACTTTGGGGGAAAAGCTTTGGTTCATTACACTCGGTGCTCAGTAACCATCAGAGACCTTGATCACGGGCCCGTGTTGCAAAAGGGAAAAAAAGGAGTTTTGTTCTGGGCTGGAAGATGAAAAGTCGGGCCTGATCCTTCGCTTTTGAGCAGGCTAGGGCACCTAGGCGGTCTCTCCTTGGTAAAGGGCACCTCTATGAGGAAATTGTAAATTTCTCTTGAAACATTTCAAGGCGCACCAAGGTAATGACCAGGGGCAACGGAGGCAATTGCCTTCATTGCTATTGAGAAGTATCAGGTTTGCAGGCCTACTGGAACAATTTAAAGGGCATCAAGGTAATGACCAGGGGCATTATTGCCTCCGAGAAGTATAAGGCCTGCAGGCCTACAAGAACATTTTAAGGGGCATCAAAGTAATGACCAGGGGCAACGGAGGCACTTCCCTCTATTGCCTCCGAGAAGTATAAGGCCTGCAGGCCTACAAGAACATTTCAAGGGGCACCAAGGCAATGACCGGGGAAAGCCTATGTTGCCTCCATGAAGTATCAGGCCTAAAAAATGATTATAGTCACACAGATTACAACATTTTTGTTTTCAATTTTTCGCCCTGTTTTCCAGGGTGATGTTTGGATCCAGTCATCTCTACGTTTTCCATCACCCTCAAGACCTCGCTAAGAATCAGAAAGCCGGCATGAAGGAGGAGAAAGTGACGTACGACACGGCGCAGGAAGAGATCGCCGCAAACTCCGGCTTCGACATGATGAAGGGCCCGGATAAGTCTAAAGGTTTTTGGCAGATTTTTTTTTCTTTTTGTCTGACAGTAGAGTTATCCGAGTAGATTTGCTCTTGAGAACTTGTCTTGCAAGATGTATTGACTCTACAGCCGCGAAGTAGATTTCGGAATTCGGGAGACTACTTTAATTCTGAAAAGAACTGTCCTGCTTATCAAGTACTACCTTGGGAGGTAGGAAATCGGCCGGGACTACTACTGTCGCATAGTGGATCATTATTAACTTCACTGCTGCCGATTTTTTTTTTAAGTGGTCTAGCTCTCAGCTGAAGCTGTAGCCCTAACCCTTAATTCGGACACAGGCTGGTTGTATGATGCATGGGAGGGCTAGAATTTGGGGGGAAAGCCCACAAGACCGCAGGGCTTGTACTTGTAGCTCAAAATATTTACTGGACCGGAATTTTGAGTACAAGACCAGAATTGAAGTGAGAAGAAAAAAATGCCAACACGGGTTAATAATTAAACCGTTTGAATTTGAAAAAGCGCTAAGAGAAGATTTAAATCTCATTTGTACATTAGGGGTAAGTAGTTTTCGATAATCAGCAGAATTGTGTTTATCAAGCTGAAAGTCAACATTTGAACACAGATGCAGGACCGCCGGACTTGTCCGGACATGAGTTTACTGGCCCGATGCTAAAATCACTAGCTTCGGGCCAGTGGTCCAGTGTCAAATTCGAGACCTGATTGATTGAAACTTACATGGACAAAAACAAAAATGAAAGTACTCTTCCAAAGACCAATGGGGGATCCTTAATATTTTTTTGTTTTGTTTTCATACCTTGGTGGGGTTTTTTTTTCTCTCGTTTTGTCAACAGATGACCTGTTGCTCCAAGAAGACCTAGTCCAGCTGATGCCGATGGTCAACGAGGCCAACGCGATGAGCGAGGAGCTGAAGAAGGGAGTCCGATTTGAAATCGTTCTCATCTCCCCGCAGTCCAGGGGGCTGACACATGGCCGGACACAGGTAGGAGTATGTGTTGTGGGTTTAGCTTTGGGCTTCGGCTTATTCCTTTTTATTTATATCTATATCCTTTTTTAGCTATTGTCGTATAGTCTGTATTTGCTAATCATGTATATTCCAAATGATCTATGTTTATTTTTTAATGACCTGGACTGCGGCTTAGTTCCTTTTTACAAAAGATTTTGCTCTCTAACGTAGTGCTTCTTGTTGCATAGTGCTTTTGCTTTTAGTCATTTTTATATTTGGTATTTCCTTCCTTGTTAAGCGCTTTGGGGTTTATGCTTTAGATGTAAGGCGCTATATAAGTTATATTTATTATTATTATGAGACCTTCTTCCCCGTGCAGCCTTCCATCTTTGCCATGTACCACGTTTTCCTGCACATTAATGGATACAGATTCTCATTGTAACAAAAAAAAGGGACTTGACTAATGTTGATTTGCTCTTCCAGCCTCGTTTTTTTTTTTTACATTGATTTGAATGGGAGAGAATTAAACCAAGATGGCCGCCCTGTGATAAAGGTTTTCCACATCCGTTTAATGTCGGGTTCTTATCCCGGCATGGTGTGATGTTATTTCCGTTTATTGTTATTTTACTATAGGTTTCCTCGGTCATCTTTTACTCCCATGCGTTCAATGTCTTCCAAACTTAGGCTTGAAGGTCAAAAATAGTCTGACTCCATTTTATAGTAATATTCAAGATTCATAGCTCAAGTCAGGGAACAAGACCAAGAGTGTGGCGTTGAAAAACACTTATTTTATCATTGCAGTTGGCGGTACTGATGCGATGCAATGACAACGACAACGAGTTTCTGTGGGACAGGAATAAGTTTCTGAACCGCAAATATCTGATGCAGGAAATGTACCAGAACTTTGTGGACGGGGACAAAGAGTGGGACGAGGAACAGGTACGAAGACATTAAGGGAATAAAAAAAGTGGTGACTCGGTTACTATAAACGGCCAGTTAAAACCAGCAGGGTTGTATGTGGTAAAGGACCAAGCCACAAAGACAGTAAAGGGAATAAGAGAGTGGTGACTCGGTTATAAACGGCCAGTTAAAACTAGCAGGGTTGTACGTGGCCTGTGATAAAGGACCAGGCCACGAAGACAGTAAAGGGAATAAGAGAGTGGTGACTCAGTTATAAACAGCCAGTTAAAACTAGCAGGGTTGTACGTGGCCTTGTGATAAAGGACCAAGCCATGAAGACAGTAATAAGGGAATAAAAGTGGTGAATCAGTTATAAACGGCCAGTTAAAACCAACAGGGTTGTGGCCTTGTGATAAACGACCAAGCCACGAAGACAGTAAAGGGAATAAAAGAGAGGTGACTCAATCCTAAATGGCCAACTTAGACCGGCCACGACCACTACCCTCCAACAAAGACAGTAAAATAAGGGAATAATAGAGAGGTGACTTAGTCTTAAACAGCCGTTTAAAAATCAGCAGGGTTGTGGCCGCGATCATTTTCCATCCTCTTCTTTCCCCAAACTCAAGGACAAAGATCCGTTCTGGGAGCCTCCAGACTCCGAGGTCATGATTGGCTGCGTCCACGTCTACCTCCAGAGCCTCGGCTACCTCATAGAGATCGAGGAGCTCCTCGGGATCACAGACTTCCGGGGGACGGAGCAGGGCCTGCTCAAGGTGGAGATCAACCCGTGCAACAGGGACGGCTCACCGCTTGACGATGACGACTTCGTCGACGATGCCAAAGAATCCGTGAGTTTTAATCTGTGTTGAAATTGTCCTGAATGCACGTGTCGGTTGAGTGGTTCTCGGTTGAGTGGTCCTCGGTTAAGTTGTCCTCGGTTGAG
This sequence comes from Pycnopodia helianthoides, assembly GCA_032158295.1. Taxonomy (NCBI): domain Eukaryota; kingdom Metazoa; phylum Echinodermata; class Asteroidea; order Forcipulatida; family Asteriidae; genus Pycnopodia; species Pycnopodia helianthoides. The sequence goes on along the minus strand of CM063263.1, from coordinate 9,134,682 downwards.
TGGTCCTCGGTTGAGTGGTCCTCGGTTGAGTGGTCCTCGGTTGAGTGGTCCTCGGTTGAGTGGTCCTCGGTTGAGTGGTACTCGGTTGAGTGGTCCTCGGTTGAGTGGTCCTTGGTTGAGTGGTCCTCGGTTGAGTGGTCCTCGGTGACTGAAAATACAATGGTTTACTCTGTAGATAGTTAATGTGTAAATACCATAAAACAGAAGCATATCATAAGCTGAGTGGTCTAGCGCAACGAACTCAAGTTCTGATGGCTGAGTCAACAGAATGTTGGTTAGCATCACGGCCCAGAAACTTCTGTTTTTGATCAAGACACTTTACATTAACCATATTGGTAGGATACCTGCGAGGGCACAGATTGTTAGTGTGAATGAGTAGTAAACCAGACACCCTATTTGGCTGCCGGTGCTGCATACTCCTAAGGAGTTGGTATGGTTTTAGGAATGCATTAAATAGAGGGTCATACAGTGTGAGGTGATTTAAAGACCAGCTTCAACAAAAAACGGCAACTAGTGATCTTTGCTGAAATTCATTCAGAATATGTTCATCTTCACCATTTTCAAAAAAAAATCGGTAAAACATTTCAAAAGTTTGTTGCGTTAATGTCGTAAACTCAGTTGGACTTTCTGAGGCGCAAGGTGGCAGCATACATTCTGTGTAAATTTCCATGGTTTGCACAATACTTGGCATCTTCACCATTTTCCACTATTTTGTCTTTTGTGTTTCCAACCTCTTGTGGTTTAACCAGCCCCTGAATTCCCTCTACTCCCCCTCCCTTGTCCCGTATTGCTCTAATGTTTTTAAGGCACAACAAAGAAATAACAGTGTAGGCTATTGGTTTATTTCTGTTCTAGCTTGGACGGCAAGTTTCCTTTAACATTGCACTACAGCATGCAAGGGGTCTGCCCTCAAGATTTCAAAAGGTAAAACTGAACATTCTGTGTGTATTGGGTCTAAATGTTGGATTTAAGTCAACCATTGGAGTGAAAAATCAAGTTAAAGGAACATTACATAATTGGTTTTTGCTAACAAAACAGTTGCTGGCAGTGTAAGCACTTTATGTAATCCACCATATACATAAACTGACAAACCTGTAGAAGTTTGAGATCGAGCGGCCATCTGGGTCACGAGGAAATAGTGAAAAACCGATTACACATTTGCATGAAATCATATAGATTCAACAAATGAATAAAACGCTCACTGAGCGATAAACTCCAATCGGAGAATTAGTTTATTAATTTCTCATCAAATATGGCATTTCAGACAGAAATATTACAAGGGATGTTTTCTACTATCATCATCATTAAACCATGTAAGTTTTATGTAAATCTGTGATAAAAAAGTATATTTTACAATTTTTTTTTACCAATTCTGTAATGTTCCTTTAACTGGAAGTTTTTTTTATGGATGAAATAAGCTTAGACTATTTTCTATTTTATTTTATTTATTTTTTTGTCTGCAGAGTCGCTGCAAGTATCGCTTCTACCTGGACAAGAATACAACAGATACAGCTATAGTTGAGGGAACCTGTAACCCTGAATTTGGGCATAGTAAAATTTTCTCCGTTAACGCTGTCACACAGCAGGTAAGGGTTATTTTAAGAAGAAAAAAAAAAAGGGACAAAGACAAATTTAAAACCTAAAAACTTTTAAAGATACAATACATGATTGTTATCTTTCTTACTGTCTGACCATTCACAGTACACAGTCAACCCTCCTACTGTTTGACCATTCAATGTCATCCACTGTGGTTTTGGATGGAAGATGCACATTGCCAGCCTGCGATATGAAAACATGTGGTGAATGCATCTACACAGTACACACCCATGCTCAGTTATAGTTTTGTACATAGTTATGCCACCCTACACAACCCATTCAGTTGAAGGGTTTCGCTGGAAAATGGTTCCAAGAGTATAGGTGGGTTAATGGTACATTTAAATTTGTTTGTTGGTGTCCATGACATCATAAAGAATAACGAATGTTCTTCAGCGGAGTGCGAAAACTTTCTCAGTGAAAGTTTTTCACATGTCTTTTCAGCTGCTTGATTATTTCAGCGACAGTTATCTCGTAATCAAAGTCTGGGGCTGGCAATCGGACGGAGACAAGAAACAGCGAGTCAGCAGAGGGTCGAGGCCTAAAAGTGCCAGAGAGAATAACACGGTAAGTAGCGAGGGGGGTGTGTTTGGCCTCCCCGACCAGAGAAGCCATGTTTGAGCTTTGGTCTTTGCGTGTCCGGTTAATTGTGCAGCCGTGACGTAGCTGTTCCGACCAAACCGCAATGTTTTGGCTCAGTTAGGCGTAGTTTCAAGATGGTTGGTGTACCACTCAGTTAAAAAATTTGCTAAGCAGTATTTACTGTTCAGTAGCTTTATGAAATAAGCCATTTGCGAGTTTGATTTGAAAAATGTCTAGTACAATGACTTGCTTATATAGTCGCAAGGTACCGCTTAAAGGAACATTACAGAATTGGTAAGAAAAAAACTTGTAAAATATACTTTTTGATCACAGATTTACATAAAACTTACACGGTCTAATGATGATGATAGTAGAAAACATCCCTTGAAATATTTCCGTCTGAAATGCCATATTTGATGAGAAATGAATAAACTAACTTTCTGATTGGAGTTTATCGCTCAGTGAGCGTTTTATCCATTTGATGAATCTATATGATTTCATGCAAATGTGTAATCGGTTTTTCACTATTTTCTCGTGACCCAGATGGCCGATCGATCTCAAACTTCTACAGGTTTGTCAGTTTATGTATATGGTGGATTACATAAAGTGCTTACACTGCCAGCAACTGTTTTGTTAGCAAAAACCAATTCTGGAATGTTCCTTTAACACGTTGACTGCCGGTCATAAATTTGAAGGGGCGTTCCCATTTGCCAAGCATCCCAGTGTGGTGCGCATGCGTGCATACCAAATAGGTACTTTTTTTTTTGACAACATGTTGTAGCATACAAATTTTAACGATGTGTGCTCACCACTGCCAGAAGCGTATACGTTGCGTTCTCAGTGATGCCAGTGTATTCAATTCACTATACAAAAGCCTTTCATTCTCTACGAGTATACTCGTAGTGGCAGAATCTGTTACACCTGTTACTACGAATATACTCGTAGGCGGCAGTCAACGTGTTAAATTGCAATTCCTCAGACCTGTCCTTTATTTCAATTTTTGTGTTCATTGTTTTTTTTCGGCAGGATCCCGACGAGAAATATCGGACGTCTGTGGAGCTGAACACAGAAAAGAAGAGAGTGGCAAGACTGGAATCCAAACTAGTACGGAATTTTGACTTGACTGTGACCTTGACCCTCAGTGACCCTTGGCGCACAGTGACCCTTGGCGCACAGTGACCCTTGACCCACAGCGACCCTTGACCCACAGCGACCCTTGACCCACAGCAACCCTTGACCCACAGCAACCCTTGACCCACAGCAACCCTTGACCCACAGTGACCCTTGACCCACAGTGGCCCTTGACTTTGAGTGACTCCTATCTTCATTGATCGTTTTAAAACTGTTGGCTGCCGTGACAACATTGAGGAATAGAGCTTTTTTTGTGGTCAGGTCATAGCCACTGTCAAAAAGCCATTAATTGAAAAACAGTTTTGCCTTTGACCACAACCTTTCTTTGGAATACTTGACCTTTTGTTGACCTTGTGTTAACCGTTATTTGCCTTTTAACATCTTCTCTGAAGCAACTTCGGCTATGGCTGATGTGTCTACCGGCTTCAGATGCAATCTTGCCATAGCCACTTCTAAAGAAATAAATTTGGATGCAGCCTTTGCCCTTAGTTTACATTTTGACCTCTGTGACCTTTTATGACCTCCCTGACCTTATCCCACCTCCATTAAAGTCACTGAAAGTTAGCCTTTTTAAAAATTGTGTTGACAGTAATTAGAATTAGTTTTCATAATAAGCCGACCCAAAACATTCCATTCAACGACTTTTAAAAAGTGTGTGTTTATTTTTTTGACTTTCAGCACAAATTGAAAGACCTTGTGGTCCTCGCCCAGTCCAGAGGTGAAGATTCCATCGCCATCAGAGACCTAGAGACTGCCCTCTTGGGACGGGGGACATCAGCACACTTCAAAGCTGCAGCGAGAGTCGTTGGCGCTACCGAGAACTCCAAACTTGATGGGCAGGTGACGAGTGCAGCTTGTAGCTTACAATAAAACCTTTAGTTTTAGAAGAAGGGGCCGTTCAGAATAGACAGTTTTTTTTTTAAAAGATGACTTTAAAAACATTTTTTGACCCACCCACCCCACTTTTCAAGTGATGAAGTGATGCCTCGGATGAAGCAGATATTTTGGATCACTGCTATGCCAGCTCAGGACATTTGAAGGGCTTTTCCAGGCTTCAAGGTACAGTTTTCAACCACCTCATGCCGGATAATGTGTAACACACGCCAAATTTGTCTGGATGGGCCTTTGGGGGACGGTTTTGAACACCCAGAACAACTTCAGAGCGCCCTCAAATCTTTGCAGTCAGTTGGATGGCTGACATGAATATCCACCCAGAGGTTTCTTTGTGTATTGTGCGCAGGCATGCACCTACCGTGCTATGCTTTGTGTCACCCACACAAAGAGGGTCAGAAGGTACTGGAATTCATGCTCCTAATATTCTTTTTCGGAGGTTTATTCGGTAGTCCCCAGAAGGTTCTGGAATTCTTGCTCCTAATATCCCTTTTTCGAGGGATTTATTGTGTAGTCCTCGATTCCAGACCTTTGTTCTTCTGTTATACAAATGTGGCATGCAAGAGTGGGCAGGCTGCCACCATTGTTTATCATGACACCACGCATGTGCCAAAACAAAAGTTTTGGAATGCCGATGTGAAGTGGTTAACGACTATATAATTTGAAGTTCAACTTTGTCAAGTTGACGGGGAAAAAAAGGGGAACACACAAAACTTTACATATTTTTATTTCTATCTGCTGCTGGGAACAAGATGGATCTTTCGAAACGCGGTCAACTATCGAAAATGGTTAAAGTTCACTGATAAGAATTATCGAACAGCACCATCTTTTTTTCCATCTTTTTTTGAAACTTTTTCGAAAAGTTAATTTAAAACTTATCTTAGATTTTCAGGTTTGTTTTCCTTTGACCCACCAACCGACACTTTTTTAAAATTTTGCCATTCTGAATGGCCCCCTGAAGACATTTCATTCATGTACAGTGCCTTTTGTAGAGTGGTGCAGAGGAGCGGCTTGAAGTAACTTGAAGTTAAGTTTGAAGCCTTGCATGGTGCTCCTGAAGACGAGCAGAGTATACTGTTCAAAACGTCGCGACCATACAGGCTCTACTCGGAGCCAACACTCCTCATCATCAAGAGAAATTTACACAAGGTTGTACTCGCAAGTTTACTAGTAATATTTACCTGTTATTTGATTATTTTACTCTCTTTTGTTTTTAAAGTGATATATTTTAATTTTCTCCTACCAGCATTATCTTTGACTTGTGTGCCAATCAGAAAGGGGTCGACTATAATTTGGGATTACTAACCGGACCCTGGTCAAGGTCTAGGAATTTTAAGACGGAGCCAGTAAATACCACAAATTACCTAATGTAGGTCCTGCCGAGGGCCCAATTTCACAAAGCTGTTTAAGCAGCAAATTAGTGCTTACAAATTTCTGCTAAGCAAAAAAATATGCAGGATACCAGTCACAAACTGTACATGTGGAGCGGTATTTTGGCTGGTTAACCCCATTCTGGTATTAAAGCATCGTTTTGTTGTGCTCAGCCACTTTTTTGTATTTTTGTTTTTTCCAAACATTATTATCTTTTAAGATTCATTCATGAAAACCTAGGTTTTTTCTTCAAAACCTTCTAAAAGGTCAGCAAATTAGAAAATAGAAAGAAATATTTTTGGTGTTGCTAAAAATGTTAAAAAGGTGTGCTCAACAATTGTAGATTGATAATACAAATAAGTGTAGATTTGCTCATAACTTAACATTGTACAAGGATGGTCATGGTGGAAAACTTCCCTTGAAATTTTTCTGCTTGAACTGCTACAGTTATTGAGAAATTAGTAAAACAATGTGATAACAGAATTAGTAATTCTCAAAAACTGTACCATTTCAAGCTAGAATACCCGGATGTCGGACAAACTTTACACCACTCACGCCAGATCCCAGAAGTACAGTACACGCAAGTATAAAAACTCTCTCAATGGCTCTGACATGTGTGTGTACGCGTACGTCAGTGAAATTTGACACGTTGTCTGAGATCCGGATACTTTGACACATTGTCTGAGTCTGGGTACTTTGACACATTGTCTGAGTCTGGGTACTTTGACACGTTGTCTGAGTCTTGGTACTTTGACACCTTGTCTGAGATCCGGGTACTTTGACACGTTGTCTGAGATCCGGGTACTTTGACACGTTGTCTGAGATCCGGGTACTTTGACACGTTGTCTGAGTCTTGGTACTTTGACACCTTGTCTGAGATCCGGGTACTTTGACACGTTGTCTGAGATCCGGGTACTTTGACACATTGTCTGAGTCTGGGTACCTTGACACAATGTCTGAGTCTTGGTACTTTGACACCTTGTCTGAGATCCGGGTACTTTGACACGTTGTCTGCGATCCGGGTACTTTGACACGGTGTCTGAGTCTGGGTACTTTGACACGTTGTCTGAGATCCGGGTACTTTGACATGGTGTCTGAGATCCGGGTACTTTGACACGTTGTCTGAGTCTGGGTACTTTGACATGTTGTCTGAGTCTGGGTACTTTGACACGTTGTTTGAGATCCGGGTACTTTGACACATTGTCTGAGTCTGGGTACTTTGACACGTTGTCTGAGATCCGGGTACTTTGACACATTGTCTGAGTCTGGGTACCTTGACACAATGTCTGAGTCTTGGTACTTTGACACCTTGTCTGAGATCCGGGTACTTTGACACGTTGTCTGAGTCTGGGTACTTTGACACATTGTCTGAGATCCGGGTACTTTGACATGTTGTTTGAGATCCGGGTACTTTGACATGGTGTCTGAGATCTGGGTACTTTGACACGTTGTCTGAGTCTGGGTACTTTGACATGTTGTCTGAGTCTGGGTACTTTGACACGTTGTTTGAGTCTGGGTACTTGACATCGTCACCATATTGAGCTCCTATTTGTAGCATTATTGCATGGTGCTCTTGGGAGTGGGGGAATCGCAACAAACTAAAGAGCTCTGTGATGCTCTGAAAATGTTGAAGACTATGCATGACTTCAAATGGATTTACTAAATCTGAATTTTACTTCCAAAAGCAGCTGTTTTTAGTTGTTAGACTTGTTGGTTTCTTAAGACTTCCCTCACTTTTGGGGAACTAGTTTGCTCACAAAAAATTAATTGTTTCTAAGTTGAACAACTGTGAGTGCTGGAGGAAATGTGTGACAATACAACTATAGACTTTACAATTTAGACTCTTTATTTTATTTATTTTATTTATTTTATTTTATTAAACATCTGAGCAAGCGCAATGAAAAGGAGACAATGAAGACAAATTTGTCTGGTTTAGATGTTGGAGGAAAACCCATAGAGTCAAATATAGGGACTGAAAACCCAATCCACATGCAAGACTGCGGTTTGGGGCGGAATTGGAACAGGGGACCGAGGGGGCCCTCGCCTTGATTGGCGACGCTGTTTTTTGTATTAGTCAACGGTATAGGGCGCTACATTGACTGTATAGACTACTTCGCAAATACTCGGTACGCGTGCGTTAGCCGTGGAACGAGGTGCATGCTGGTCTAGGTAACAACAAAATTTGTCACTAGCTAGACCAGCATGCACCTCATTCTATGGCTAATGCATGCGCACTGAGTATTTGCGAAGTAGTCTATGGGAGCCTGACTCAGAAAGACTAGGCAAGTCTATAAATCTGGATTTTGATCCAGATGTTCGTGTGATACAGATATCTCTTCTCCAGTAATTCGTGTTGAAATATCGCACTACGTTAAACAAAAATGAACGTCGCCAGTCAAGACTAAGGAGGGCCCCGAGCTGGTGTGTGTCTCGCTATTTTTTCTAAAACTCCAACAGTTTTTGCAGACAGAAATATTTATCTACTGGGCCGGGTGGTGCATTGGGACATGTTTGATGTTTGAAATCATGTGCTTTTAGTTTGAAAATTTCTTGTATATAATTACCAATTCTGTATTCTGTAGAAGCTGTTGTTGCTGGTATATGAAATAATGTTTTGCGAGTATACTGATACCAATTTCACTTTACACATCTGAAGGGGTGCTACAACTTAGAGTACCGGTAGCAAGAAAAAGGCACGGATGTACACACTAATGAAGTTATTTTCTCTTCTAAAGGTTTTCCAGTCTGCATAATATCAGTCATCTGGGGAGGCTAGATGTTTTTTTTTTTTTTTTTTTTTTTTTTTTTTTTTTTTTTTACAGTATATGCCTCATGGGATTTAAAGGCAAAGTATACCTTTGGTTTTTGGAGTCATTCGATTGTTTTAATCCTATATAAAAGTAGACATATACAAAAACACTAACTGTGACAATTTCATTTCAAAAAGTGGTAGCGTTATTGAGATATCGCCGAAAATCTGGAGCGGTTATGTCCACGCAGGAAGAATAATCCGCAAGTGGAATACACAATCTGAGAAACGTTTTATGCAGGAACGTTTCTCAGATTGAAATGTTTTTGAATTTCTCTCTCTAAAACCCCATTCCTTTTGAAGGGAAATTGTTTCTCAAAAATGTTGTGCATCATCAACAGCTGCAGTGCTTCTAACCAAGTAGGTTTTTTATGGTCATTAATTTTTGGAGTAATTACCAAAGGTATATCCTCCCTTTAACAATTGCATTGGGGCAAAGCATTCAAGGCTGATCAGGCTGAACAAAGTTTCTCAGACAACTGAAATGTTTCCTGTTTCTTTGCATTGATACGAGGATAGACAACACAAAAAATGTAAATATTTGATTAAAAAAATAATTAGTTATTAACTAATTAGTGATTGTGTGATGTCAGCAGGGTGTTGTTGGTGAAGGGTTTTAACGATGAAAGCGTATGTGAAAATTTGTTATATCTTTGCAATATTGATATATATATTTCTCTCTATTCAATATTCTATATATTTTTATTCAGGTGTCAAGTTACCTTTTTTCTTGTTTAATGTGTGCAGCTGTAATATTTTCTTAAGCTCCATTTGAAAAAAAAATATTTATACAAATTATCCGTACAAGTTTTAAGTTTTTACAAGCCAAAGACATTTGAGTTCTTGTATGGACTAATTTCAAAAAATAAGTTGTGGCATTGATTATTATTATTGAGAACTAAGAACCTTTTTTAGGAGGTAAATTCAGAAATTAATTGGCTTTCAGCTAGAGCCTTAGTGATAATTTATTAATAAAGCAACTGAATTTATCATATGAGCATTTAATTACTGCACGAGTACAATAATGAATAATGTTTCAAATTATTAGCAATTGTGTGACAATAATGTTGGCGATTAGAAACAAAATCAGGTAAAACATCAACACTGCGATTCTTCGTCTCTATTAAAACGAGGTGTCATTATTTCATTTTGTTCATTAGTTTGTAAAAAAAAAATTCTTATCAAAGGAAATCTCATTATTAGAACATACGTGGGGCCCACAAACATTGGTACTATATGTAGTCTAGTCAATCTGTGCCAAAAAATGGTTTGACCTAGACAAAATTGCAACATAATTTTGTTTGTTTACAAGTGTCTCTTGAAACCCTCCCAAACAACATATCAAAAAAGTAGAAAAAAGGAAGTAGGGGAAATATGCCTAATTTGCACTAATTAAAAATGGCAGACTTTGCCTCTAGTTTCACATTAGAAGAAATCTCCATGGGTATACTGCATATTCTCCAAACACATAGAGCAAGATGTCTGCGTCTGAAACTATGGGTGGAAGTAAAAGCGGGTCCACACTTTCTGTACACGTTATCCTTGAGGCAGTGCTCCCATTTCCATGTATTCTTTCTGAATTTTCAGGATAAATTTACTGGATGATTGAAGGAGATGAATTTTTGAAAATCCCTCAAATAAAGAAAGATTCACGAAAAGTATTGCAGAGCAAATAAATTACGTTTCTCATTTCCAAACGTATTTTTATTCGCGTACAGAATTCGAAGGTAAAATGATTTATATCGCCACTTTTTCAACAACTGATGAGCAAAAGGCCACTGTGGTGTAAAGGTTGTCCTGCTGATTGCGACTCGACCAAATTACATTTTAAATAAATTTAAAAGGAAACTGGAGTCAAGCTTCAAGAGAGACCGCAAATGGATTATAAAAACAAACTGCAGAGCACCACTGTTGTAAGGGGGCAGAACGAATTCCGGCCAGAGCCAGAAATGTGAAATAGCGCCCTCTATTGATTAGGTTTGCCCTCTGAATGAAGAGCGTGTGTGGCGCGTAATTTCGTTTGGTAACGTAACGTAAAAAGGGATAAGGGACTCTTGAGTCTTGTGCTGAATTTCTTGGCAGAAAGTGACATTAAAAAGCCCATTTTTACGATTGGTGATGGAGGTGTGCGATTGGAATTGTACAAGGGAAGCCCTTAAAGGCCTTGAAAAGTCTTTAGGATGTGGAGTTTGGTAAGCCAATGAATAAAAATGAATCAATACTATTTATAATTGTTATTATAGCGAATGAATAAACGTTACACATCAATCACAACAAACAGTTCAGCATCAGTAAGTCCATGTTTTTTTTTGTAACTAAACACTAACGCAGTAACACAGAGTTATTAACAGTACAGTAAACACCAAACATTCAGTAACACCAGTACTACTAGCAGTAGTGCCAGTAACATAGTACACTTAGATTAGAACAGTCAACAGTCCAGTTACATGGGTACAAAGTCAAGCATTCAAGTGAGATTCAATGATAGCGTGCAAATTCGAGGCTCAACTTCCAAAACTTAAAAAGGTGGGTCAAGAAAATGCCCCACTGTTTTGAAAAATCCTTGGTAATAATGGTAATGGTATCACTGTCTACAACTTTGCCAAATCCAACCACAATTTTTTTTCCAGAAAAATGCTGTATCCAACCATCCAACTGCCACATTATTTCCCTTAATTTAGTTCAAATTGTATCCTAAATGCCTTAAATTACCCATATCTAGAATTAGAAAGGTCTATCTACTCCTAAAAAAAGGAACTGACACTTTCAAAATCATAAAAATTAAGCCATTGTTGTTGTTGGGGAGGCACATGGGAGGGGGGGGGGATTTTGGATTTTCTTATGACTACGACTTGTACGAGGCAAACATTTTATGTAATATTTTTGTTTTTTTCTGTTCACTTACAGTAATAAGCCTCTTCAGGAACCATGTACCCTGGGGTCATGTGATCATCTCTTTTGCAGGTAATAAACGTGATGTTAATTAAAAAAAACACTAACTCCCGCGATTAAAGTTTGATGTTTTTTCTAAATATTTGATAGATTACTTTTTTTTTTATCGAAATGTTATATTACAAGTTTACAATAGTTTGTATAATTTATTCATTTTTTTAACTTTTTTGGGGGGGACTTCAGTTTTAATTCCCCTCTTAAAGATAAAACCGTTTAGAATGCCGCAGATTTCATGGTAGGACTTTGAAAAACCAAAGACTAACACCACAGTGAAAAACAATTGGAGGACCTCATTTCCATTCAGCGTTCTTAGGCCGAACTTCCAAAATTTTGGTCCAAAATGCCCCACAGGTTTGACAAATCCTGTTATTCATCTTTTGTTTAAATTTATTTTGTTTTTATTTGACGTCTTCTTTCTGATGCAGGGCGTGCACTAAGGCCCACTTGGGGAACTCCTGTCCCATTTGTCAGGCCCCAGCCTGGGTTAAAGACCTACAACTGAAACGAGAGCTCGCAAGCGTCGTTACGCTCTACGGCAAGCTCTGCTCCATCATCAACCAAGCTGCTCCCGAAAACACTCAGGATATTGAAAAGGTCAACGAGACAGCTGGTCAAAATGAAGTCGACGATCAGAAGGTCACCACCGAGGTTTTTCGGGAGGAGCAGGGCGTTCCAAGGAAGGCGTTACATCCCAGGAATGTGTCGGAGAAGGTGACGGCGCCCTCAGCGGCCGGTAAAAGGAAACTGATCAAGAGTGGTGTGGAGAGTTCTTCCAAGAAGGCAGTAATCATCGGGAAGAAGAGAAGGCAGCCTCAGAAGCTGGATGAGAAGAGTGACATCATGCAGCAGGAAAATGAGAAGAACAGACTTGTGTCGGGCTCTTCCAGCAGCAGCGAGAACGATATGATCGACCCAATGTCGGTGTTTGAGTTCATCCCCTCGCCACTCTGCCCGAAACCGGCGAAGAAACGAGTGAGAAAACCAAACCCCAAGGCGCTGAAGAGACGGCGCATTGCCGCAGCCAATCGCAGGTGGCAGAAGGGTCACAAGGGTGAGCCGTCCAAGGAAGTCGGGGGATCAGATTTAGAGAGTTCTCTGCGGCATGTCTCGTTTTCCGTTGATAGCGACCGTAGCCAGACGTTGTCTTGTCATGGTTCAAGCAGCCTAGAGAGCATGGACATCACTTCCCAAGACGAGGATCAGAGCCAATTGACCGCAAAAAGCGACGGTATTAAGACGATGGAGGACGCCCCCGTAAGCACCCAGGAGAGTGGGTACGGCACAGGGAGTTTCAAGGATACCCAAAGACAAAGTCACCAGCTCGCCAGAAATACCGATGAGTGTTTGTCAAGACTTCAGAAAAGCAAGCCATCTTGTGATCCGTCGACCAAACTTCCTTTCGATGACCACTGTGTTCCAGTGCAGCATCTCAAGGAAAATTCACGGAGGAGTCAAAGAAATTCAAAAATTTCATCTTCAACTTCCTCGGAGGATATTTGTGCCGAGGGACTCAAATTGAGAAATGGCAGAAGGGGCAAAGCAACAAAAAAAGAACAGCAGACTGTTTCCAGAAAAAAAGGGTCAGCTATCAACAATTCTGATCGGTTACCAGCTGGAGAGGAGACTAGCAATCCTGATGAGACCACAGTGATGACAGATCGATCCGTCACCGGTAGTAGTCTACCTGAGAGAAGACTAACCAGGCGTAATAATCCAACATCTTCTCTCCTGATCAAAGAAAACAACAAATTAGCCGACAACAACCCTCCGGCACGCCAAACAAGCAGTCGATCATTAAGAATTGTTTCTAGCGTCAAACAGAGAGATGATGCCACGCCCCAAACAAAAAAACCTTGTCCACCCGAAGAAACTGGCTTGCTGTCAGACCGATCTGCACGAGATAATTCGCCCAGTGAAATTGTCGACAACCCCGCATAAAATCACGCTCAACGAATCGAGACCCAAGAAAGAGGTCCCCGGTCACGCAGACATCCCGGGGAAAGGTAGACACAGGGCGTCTTGAGGAGGCGGCGGCGGAAGGCAAACCGGGAGAGAAGGGAGCTCCGGGCTCCTCTGGAAAGCCTTCCAGGTCCTCGACATCACCAAGAAGTGGTAGTGGTGCTGTGAAGAGAAACAAGCGTGGGGAGACACCCCTACATGTTGCTGTAATCAAGGTACACACTGTACATTATAAGATTAACACAAAGTTTCATCTCTGAAGTAATTTCAGATTTGGTGCAGATAAGCTTTCTTATCCTGACAATGGAAATACTTTGAGTAGCCACTTTGATTAGTGTTGTATATTTGTAACTATGAAAAATAAAAAACTTTGCATGAGGCCTATTATCTTACTATTTTTTTAAAGTAAGAGAATAGGTCCCATGCCAGAAAAAATTTTTTTTTTTAGTTAAAACTTTTGATGCAAATTTGCAAGAACCTGACTATGAGCTTTGAAAATCATCAACACCATTTAAATGGAAATACTTTGAACGATGTTCGGCTTTATGCTTTGCATTATGTTGGTTTCATGCCCCTACCAGCTACGTTAAATTTATACATTGTCATTATGAACAAAGAAAATCAGTTGATTTGATGGTTCAGGGCACAACATGCACACTGCATACATAAACTTTTACACAACAGTATGCTTGTTTAGGGGCCATTTATTTGCTTTTTAATACACTCCCACATGACCAGTCTTCCACCAATCAGAGTGCAATCAAACTCTCTATTTTTCTTTATGAAATGTTCTTCTAGGGAGATATGGTCACAGCAAGGCTTCTTCTGCAGGAAGGTGCCGACCCCAACTCTATGGACAACGCCAGATGGACACCTCTGGTAAATATAAACAGAAAATAATTTTCCGCTTTTATTTTTCTTCTGATTTAAACAATTAAGGCATGCAACTTTTCAGCTTTACAGGCATTATGAGATTGTCTTCAGCTTGTAGTTGATGTCAAAGTTGATGGTGTTGACTCAATGGTTGCTGTTTTTTTTTTGTTGGCCCCAGCTTGTAAGGGGCCCCATATCGAAGTTGTTGTGGACATTATGGTAGCTGTTTTTGGTTAGTTGGCCCCAGCTTGCAGTCGGTGTGAACACATTTGTTGTTGTTAGGCTAAAAGAAAACAAACATGTTTAGCGTCCCGCCCGTGTCTTGAAAAATAAATCAATCGGCCATTTAAAAAAAAAAAAGCCCTCCTCCCTTTTTTCAAAAAGGCAGGAAGCTAAACATATTTTTTATTTTATTTTTTCTTATCTAGTCATGTTGTAATTATCTTTGATGAATTCCATTGCAGCATGAGGCTTGTAATCACGGGCATACAGCCCTTGTTGCAGTTCTCCTGGACCACGGAGCTCTGATCAACACCCCTGGGTTTGAGCACGACTCCCCCCTCCACGACGCTGTGATCAACCACAGGCTGGACGTTGTCAAGTTACTCCTAGCGCGAGGCGCCTCACTGGACCTCAGGTAGGCACTATCTTCGTCAAGTTCTCTGTATGCAATATTAATGCATACTCATTCAAATCCATTGAAAAGTAAGAAATATAAGCATTTTAAACAAGTAGGTTGTTCAGTATTTAGTAGCCCACATGGAGAAGTGGTGTTTACTAGCCCGTAGCAGTTTTTAATAGACAATGTGCACCGGACTATCATTAAGGGTGAGCCCTGCTATCATTCTGGAGACAGCTGGTATGCGTGTTAAACTATCATAGTCGTGTTATGCTCGTTGTGGTCACCGAGCAAAAGGTCAAAGGTTCATCTCCCCCCATCTTGGTAGCTCCTCCACCATTTTGAAGGTAGGTTTCTGGCATTTTTTCATTCCATGGCTTCAAATAAACCATAATCCTTTCCTCTTCTTCCAGAAACATGCACGGGCTGACCCCAGCCGAATACGCCAAATCTGAGCAAATGAGGGCAGCATTGAAAACACAGCCTCTCGGTGGCGCAGCTACCAAGGCAACGCTTCCCATGTCCAAGACATCTGTTCTGTCACGGCAACGCCCAGTGGTACTTTTAGGCACCGGTAAAAATATGTTTAATTGTCTCCCCCTCTTTAGTTTTCAATGCATCATCATCAAATTTGAAGCTGTCGGCACTAGTCGTTAGTATATGCATAAACCCCTTTTCTCCAACTCCTCCCCTCTCCGTCTTCCAGCATAGAGAGTCCGCCAACATCGGGCTAGAGAGCTCAGTTGGTAGAGCCCCGGCACGTTAATCCATAGGCCCTTGGTTCAAGTCCGCTCTAGTAATTTTTGCTCTTTGTTCAACCCCAAACTATTTGAAATTTACCCAGTCTGTTTCCCTTGTGGTTTATTACATGAAATTTAGAGTAAAAAAAAGTTGCATCCCCTTAATGTGGTCCCTTGGCTGCCGCTTCCCAGGTTGTATCGTAAACTTTGGTGTGATCCCTGGCTACACGGCAGTTAACGGTGGTGAGACTTCTGACAGGCACCTCCCAAAAAATATATTGACATAAGGGGGAGACCACCAACATAGGGCTAGATAGCTCAGTTGGCAGTGCGCCGGCAATTTAATCTAGAGGTTGTTGGGTCAAATCCTGTGCTAGTCAATTTTTCTTTGTTCAAACCCAGGTTACATTCCTTTAGGTACATGTACACATTGTATGAATCTTCAGGCCTAATGCTGCATGGAAGCAACAAAAGCGATGGCCTCCCTGCCCCTTGTCATTGCCTTAATGCCCCTTGAAATGTTCAGTAGAAATGTACATTTCCCTCATAGAGGTGCCCTTTACCAAGGAAAAAATTCTCCCTTGCCCTTGCAAGAACAAAACATCGGGGCTCAATTTCATGGCTCTGCTTACCGGCGAATTCTGCGCTTGGGATCACCATTCTTCGCTTACAGGGCAAGCGCCGATTTTCCTGGGAAGCGGCAGCAGAGGGATCACCTCATGAGAATGCCACTTATTCATTTCAAATATGAAGTAATAAACCACAAGAGAAACTGACTGGGTATAAGAGAAAGTTCGTAAAAGTTTGTATTCATATTTGACCGTAATCGTCGAGTGCATTAAATCTTTGACCAATGTTTTTAGATTTAGTTGCTCTTTTTCTTTAAACAGGTCTGAACGACTCCCAGAGAAAACGCCTCCAAGCTTGTGCCAAGCTCCTCGGGAATGGGCGTGTCGTCAGCGAGTTTGGGTCAGAGGTCACCCATCTTGTAGCCTCCTGTAACCATGACAACCTGTGCTTGAGAACCATGAAATATCTGAACGCCGTCCTAAGTGGCATCTGGGTTGTGTCCTTTGATTGTAAGTATACGCGGCTAATGTTGTTTGTACACTGATTATAGTAATAATGATAATGTGTATATTTGGCGTTCTTAAACTAAGCAAGAAAGTGCTTTACATACCCTTTTCAGATGATCTCGATATTTTTTTTATTTTTTTTTTTATTACACTTCTTCACTGGCAAAACAATACAAAAGAAAAACAAGGAAATCAAAATAAACAAATAAAAGAAATGAAAATCGAATAAACAAAAGTTTTCATGATATAAAAATATTTTAAAAGTTACAACAAAACGCCAGTGAGTGGCAAGATGAAACAGGTGACCAGCACCTCTACAGAGCCATCCTACCACAGTTAAAAGGGAAGGGTCATGTTAGGGGTAGAGGAGGGGGGGGGAGGCTCGTTTGGGGCAAACAAAACCCCAAAAAGCCCCACCAAAACCTCAACACTGGCAGCTAGCACATCCCTTGCCATGCTCGAGTACTCGTGCTGATGTCGACCACGTTGGCCAGGGACGCTTGTAGGGATTTCGTTTTTTTTCAAACCACCACCTGACGAGTGAAGCTCTAATAGGGACTAAAGAGAGAGAGAGAGGTTGCACTCTGTGTACGTATCCCACACGTGCGAAGTACTCCAGCATGGCAGACCTGTTGCCTTTGGTAGTGATATGTCACATCCGTCTGAAGGGGTCTACACTGCTAAGCCTGTTCCCGGGCCTAAAGTGTTCCCCGAAACCATCTCAACTCCTTAGGAGTATGCAGTAAGCTTGGGCGATACCACGATATTATCGAATATCGCGATACTAGTTCTGAAACGATTACGATATCGGGTCACGTTTTTTTTAATCGTGATATCGGTAAATCGCGATATCGTTAAGTATCGCGATGTATTTCCTAGCCGAGACGATCTTGCAACAATAAATCTCCTTGTCGAGACGATATTGCAACAATAAATCTCCTTGTCGAGATGATTTGCTGCAACAAAGAGTTGCAAGTCACAGACCCAACCGCAAGATTCCCAAACAGATCCGATCCGACGGGGTTTAGTCTTCGGAAAAAACCAACATCAAAGCCTTAGCGGTCAGGCGGTCCCACACAGACGGGTGTTTTCACGTGCATTATCACGTGCGTGTTGCGGACGTGCGAGTGGCGTGATCTAATTAGCTATGCACACATAAAGAACAGTCTGTCATGCGCAGTTAACACATTAAATGTGTGTAAGTAATAGGCCCAGGTTTTCATACCATAGGTTTAGAGTAAAACCAGAAGAATAGGTGATTGGAATAACGATAGAAATGATAGGTCGATCATAGCCACAACTCCAACCGTGAGATTTGTAGTAGATTGTCGTCATAAAATAATAATCGCGATTATATCGAATATCGCGATATATTCTCGACGATATATTGTGGCTGAGAAAAAGCGATATCGCCCAAGCTTAGTATGCAGCACCAGCAAACACATGTGTGCATGGGCTGCTAATCGATCGCATCAACATTGTCCAACCCTGGCAGGTACACGTCTCATTTTTATTTATTTTTTTCAGGGATAACCGAGTGTCTCTGTATTAAAGACCGTGCTGAAGAGCTGAAGTTTGAAGTGAAGGGCACAACGACCTTGTCCAATGGTACTGGAGCCCAGAAAGGCAGGCAGAATGCTGAGCAACAGGTAGCAATCACAAATATCAATTTTTCCTATTGATTTTAAAATACATGTGCATCCAGTGATAATTTGTTTAGGAATTTACACTTAATATTTTGAAAGGTGAAAACAACGGGATGTAACTGCAACTATCATTTTAAAAGGTAGGGTCATGTAATGGTTTCTGTCATTTTAATGCTGATTTACAGACAAGTATGTAATGAAATATACAGTAACAATCACATGTGAAAGTTTCAGCTGAATACAATGTCTACTTGCTGAGAAAACAGCAAAAACTGTCATGGTATTTTCACAAGAACAGCAAATCCATCACATTTAGTGAGGTGACTGACAGCCGGTACCAACCAAATCCCTGGCCCCAGCATTCGCAAACTGACACCAATCCTCAGCAATCTGAGAAAAACAATTCATGCATGAATCGTTTCTCAAGATTCAAATGTTTTGGGGTGAACAATTATCCAAACCATATTACTTCAAAGGGATTCCTTTCTCAAAATAGTTAAAAATTATCAAAGGGAATCCTTTCTCAAAATAATTTAAACTATCAACAGCTGCAGTGCTTCTCACCAAGTAATTTTGAGTATTTACCAAAGTATGACCCGACCTTTAATTCTGAGCAACTTGTTTAAATAATATTGGGCAGTGTCAACATTTGATGACATGTTTTTTAGAAAAAGCCTTATTTGATTTTCTTTTAGAACCGGGGCCCAATTTCATAGAGCTGCTTAACGGCTGATTCTGTGCTTACTGCACGATTTCTACTTCATAGCGCTGCTAACTGTAAGCACACGAAAAGGCATGCTAACCTCCCGGTGCTTACTGCATGGAAATGAATGACGTAACAATGCAAATACATGGTGAACGCGCAAGGTGACCGCCTTATTTTCTTGCTAACCTGTGAAATACGCTTATGCTTAAGCAAATTTTTCTGCTACAGTTAGCATGAAAATTTGCTTATCGTTAAGCAGCGCTATGAAATTGGGCCCAAGTTAGTAAGTGTAACTAAATTTTAATCTATTTCTCTGCAGCTCCCTGGTCTTTTGGATGGTTGCCACTTTTTCCTTCAGAGCACCTTCAGTCCGCCGACCCCCTCCAAGAAAGAGATCGTTCAACTGATCAAAAACGGCGGCGGCACCCTCCTTAGCCGGCAACCGAAACCCGACGATGATATCATACAGGCCTCGACGACCGTCCCGTACCACGCGCGGTCAGGCTCTGAACTGGCCACGTGCTCCTATTACGTCATCCACGATCATGTGGACAGTAGGGCGCCCCCTAGGGTCAGGACTGGGAAACTGTGCACGGCGCCAATATGTTGGCTTATGGATTGCATATCTCAGTTTGAACTTGTGGATTTGCCAAATTAATAATCCTGCCAATGCCAATTGTTGTGTAGGTTTGGGGGTGTTTTTTTTTTTTTTTTTTTTTTCTTAAAGGTATTTTACAGGATTGGAAGAGCCGACATAATAGTTGCAGACAGTGTTCATGTTTTGTGTGATCAACCATACACATTAAATAACAAACCTGTGAAATTTAGGCTTATTTCAATGCAGGAGTCAGGAGGAAAAAAAAGTGAAAAACCATGCACAATTCTCAGCACGTAAACACATTGTCCTTAATTTTGGTAGTGACAACCGAAATCAGCTGTTGTGCTTTTTAGGTTTTCAGATGCAGTTTTCTTGAAATATGACTTCATTTCAGAGGGAAATATTTCACAGAAAACAAATGGCGGGTTCTGGTATGAACTTCATAATCAGTAAGCTATCAGACTAAAATTAGACAATGTTATTAACCTTACCATATCTGTATAATACCTTGAATTTTGCTTTATACTGAAAAGTATTTCAGATTTGGCGATAGACAAGTGCAAGTCTTCTGAGTATTTTAACTTTAGTGTGCTTGATTTTGTTAAATTCGTCACAGGAAGAGCATTTACTTTAGAACCCAAGATTTCAAACAAATATGCATGGACTATTTACCCCTATCATGGTGCAGCCATTTCGGGGTGTTTTTTAATTTTTATTTTGACCCAATGTGATTAAACTGAGGCTGGACGGAAAAGATAGTCTGGTCCCTTTCTTGATATGAGAATTAAACCTGCCACTTTCAATGTTTTTGTGTGCAGGTTACTAGAAGTAGATGGCCACAGCATGATAAAGGTCTATTATTAACCTCGTTCCCAGTGGTGTACGATATTGCCGTGCCATTTTCCCCCCAGAATGCCTTGCTTGATTATAACCTCAAGGGTGCGTTAGTTGGCGGTCGTAACCAATAACTGTTTCGGTCATTGGTCAGTGATTAACCAATGGCCAATTCAACCAAAACGGTTATCGGTTACTACTGCCAAAACGAATCCCTGGATGTGTGACTTTGAAATATCCAAATATGTTGGATATTTTAATTAGTCCTGTGATTGATCCGTTCTGTGTTACAGACAGGTGCAGAGCATGGGATCAATAGAGTCATCAACATCAAGTCATACATCAACTGGTCCCCTCTCATTCTTCTTTGATCTCGTGACATGTCTAACTGTATGCAGTTTAGGGTGACCATGTAGAATGCTGATCATTTGAAGTGGATTGCGTCACAAACTTGCATTTTGACACGCACATACTAAGCACCCTACAAGAGCACTACTAGCGCTCAAAATTATTTTAAAACAATTTTGCGTACAAACAATCACTTTTGATTAGTTAATCAGCATTTTTTTAATGCTTCCCTTCCTTTCAGTGACGAGAGGTATAGATATGGTGCACTGCCCACTGGAGCGAGGCTGGGTCTATTAGTATTATTATTAAATATCAACAAAACTTGAATTTTTTTGAAACATCTGCGTGCTTAGTTGGTATAAACTTAAGTTGGTTAAACTTTCAGTTTTATGGTCTAAAATTCTGTTTTAACCCTACCTCTAACCCTATAACCCTTCCCATTAACCCTAACCCTCACCCTACCATTCCCCCTCCCCTCCCCCTCCCCCTCCCCCTCCCCCCCTCCCCCTCCCCCTCCCCCTCCCCCTCCCCCTCCCCCTCCCCTTCCCCCTCCCCTTCCCCTTCCCCTTCCCCTTCCCCTAACTGTACCCCTAACCGTACCCCTACGTACCCCTACCTCTACAGCTACCATAGAACGTGCACAATGGTTGTCGTTCGTGGTTTAGCTTCATAGGTCTGTTTTGTTATAAAAGATACCAGCATTTAGCGCCTGGCAGGATGCTACCCAAAATGTACTTTTATGACTTCGCATTCCATTCACAAGTATGGAGATTCCCTTAGTCTATTATTCCACTACAAACGTAAACACATTAAACAGTGAATAAAACCACATTGTGGTTTATGTGTATCACTCAGTGACGCTCAAGGCGCTACAACATTCAGTATTTTTCTGCGTTTTGAAGTATTAGATTAGACCTACTCCTTTACATAGCACCAAGTAATGGTTTACAAGGTGCTGTGGCGCAATATGCAGCCAATCAAGCCGGGGTGTACCCCCTTCTCTTTTCGATAAGTGCACTGGGTACTTTTACGTGCGTTACACACAACGGGACCTACGGCTTTACTTGCCATAATGCTTAAAGAAACATAACAGAGTTGGTAAGAAAAGAACTTGTAAAATATACTTTTTGATCACAGATTTACATAAAACTTACACGGTCTAATGATGATGATAGTAGAAAACATCCCTTGAAATATTTCTGTCTGAAATGCCATATTTTATGACAAATTAATAAACTAATTTCCCGATTGGAGTTTATCGCTCAGTGAGCGTTTTATTAATTTGATTTCATGCAAATGTGTAATCGGGTTTTCACTATTTTCTCGTGACCCAGATGGCCGCTCGATCTCAAACTTCTACAGGTTTGTCAGTTTATGTATATGGTGGATTACATAAAGTGCTTACACTGCCAGCAACTGTTTTGTTAGCAAAAACAAATTATGTAATGTTCCTTTAAGCGCTGTGCTTTTAAAAGAACACAAGTGTCGCTGAACACTGAACTCGAACCCACACACTGCTGATCAGAAGCACCAGAGCTTGAGTCCGGTGATCTAATCCGCTCGGCCACGGAACGCCAAAAGAAAGGAGACCGGTACCCTTTTTGTTTGAGAGCTTACGTAACGGCACTATGAGCAATCCATTGCAACGGATTTCGAATTGTGTGAAACGATTGCATCTTCAATGCAGCGAAAAAAATACTACACTTTTTAGTAAAAGATATGAGCGCCTATTTTAACGAAATGATTTTGGGAAAAAAAAAAACTTTCTTGCAAACTAAATAGTTTGGACCATAGTGCTCTATGATTGGACGAATATACATAATCATCCCCCCCCAAAAAAAATATTGTGATAACTTTTATAAAATATAGTACAGCTGATTGTATTATAAACATGATTTTTTATAAAATGAAATAGTATAAATGTATTTAGTTTTTTGTCTCTAGAGCATATAGATGGTGTGTATGTTAAATTGGTACGGAAGTGAAGATTTTAATAAAAATTTGTCGTAGCTACTTCTCCAAAGCATTTTCTTGCCACAGCAAATTAGTGGTTTTTTTTTTCGCCTATCAATAGTCCTATAGTAGGTTTAATATTCCCGATGTGGCGCTTTGATTATTACACGCGAGAAAATTAACAGCAGGTTAATTCAACTCATTATTTTGATCACAAGTATGTAGAGCTATGTTTGAAATATACCCTATTTTTGCAGCACCTTGTCGGGGTTTTAAACAAGGGTGTAGACGGTGTAGTGAATTCTTCCTTTTCTTATTTTGGATGGCCCGAGACGCGGTGTACATATACATCAGTGCACAGCCACAATCATGGGTACACATTTTGTTTGTCCATGTTATGAACAACAGTTCAATGTTGTTTGTAAATTAATTAGGCCTAACCAGCGCCATGTGAATGAAGAGTAGAAAGTACTTGAGTTTGTTAAATACAAGATCTGCAAAGAGTTACTTAATATTTATGTGTTGTTCATTTGGTGGTGTCTTTGTAACAAAAAGTGTACCCATGATTGTGGCTGTGCACTTGGCATTGAGAAGACTCCCCCATTCACCTTAACTTTTGGTGCAGAGCGCGTTAAAAAAGGCACTGCGAGGGCTTCCACCACACCCACTCTCCGTTCAACCTTCAGTGTGCGAGGTTCAGCTCTCGACATAGTCTTCCATAAATAGTATGCTGTACGCCGAGGCAACGTGGACCCTGAAACTGGCTCGGTGGTGTTTGCCCCTCATTAATGGGGGGTACAGGTAACCAAGGTTTACGTTAGTTTTTAAATAAATCCCCAAAATCCAAGGACATTTTGTTGTACATCCCACCCATAGCCAATTCATTTATAAAGCCTCAGAAGTTACGGCGAACTTATCCTTTACTGTTCGGCAGATGCGAACATCTTTCCTTCATTTTTGATTAAAGCCTCGTCAATTAAATAAAAATTGCTTATCCACTAAAGGTGCAAGCTACAGTCAACAATGTCAGAAACACCAGAGTATGCACTTATTATCACGATGTACTAGTTCTGGAATTCCATTGGAGAGGGCAAGGCCATTTTCATTTTGTAAAGGACACTTTTTGATTGGAATTTTTAGGGTCGAAGCACGAGGCCATAAACAAAATGTTCCATTAAAAAGTCGCTTTATTTTTAATTAAGTTTCTAAATATACATTATACTCTACCAACAAAATTGTGGTAGGGGTGTTTAATAGATTTTAGTAAAAACTTAGACTAAATTATTAACAATTTTATTGACAATGAATTTAAACTTTATAAATTTGAAATGAAATTAAAACGAAACCTGCTTGATGTCTCCATAGTGTTTCACAAACATTGAGGCTATTTGTTATTAGTGGAGACACTTTTTTCTTTTTCTTTCTTGACTTCGAACAAAACATCAACCAGATATTTTGGTGTTGCGAGAAACATTAGAAACCAAGAAATTTCGGTTGCTGTGGCAAATTCATTCGATCTCTATTTCCGCCTCCGTGATTCGACACAATGAAAACAAATTAACTGAGGGCAGAATAGTATCTTAGTATTTTTTTAAGGCAACATTTGAAAGCTTTTCCGTTGTTAATTCTTTAAAAAAAATTGAAGAGCAAGAAAAGATAGTCTGGTCCCTTTCTTGATATGAGAATTAAACCTGCCACTTTCTAACCCTCACCCTACCATTCCCCCTCCCCTCCCCCTCCCCCTCCCCTTCCCCCTCCCCTTCCCCCTCCCCTTCCCCTTCCCCTAACTGTACCCCTAACCGTACCCCTAACCGTACCCCTAACCGTACCCCTAACCGTACCCCTACGTACCCCTACCTCTACAGCTACCATAGAACGTGCACAATGGTTGTCGTTCGTGGTTTAGCTTCATAGGTCTGTTTTGTTATAAAAGATACCAGCATTTATCGCCTGGCAGGATGCTACCCAAAATGTACTTTTATGACTTCGCATTCCATTCACAAGTATGGAGATTCCCTTAGTCTATTATTCCACTACAAACGTAAACACATTAAACAGTGAATAAAACCACATTGTGGTTTATGTGTATCACTCAGTGACGCTCAAGGCGCTACAACATTCAGTATTTTTCTGCGTTTTGAAGTATTAGATTAGACCTACTCCTTTACATAGCACCAAGTAATGGTTTACAAGGTGCTGTGGCGCAATATGCAGCCAATCAAGCCGGGGTGTACCCCCTTCTCTTTTCGAAAAGTGCACTGGGTTCTTTTACGTGCGTTACACACAACAAACGGGACCTACGGCTTTACTTGCCATAATGGTTAAAGAAACATAACAGAGTTGGTAAGAAAAGAACTTGTAAAATATACTTTTTGATCACAGATTTACATAAAACTTACACGGTCTAATGATGATGATAGTAGAAAACATCCCTTGAAATATTTCTGTCTGAAATGCCATATTTTATGACAAATTAATAAACTAATTTCCCGATTGGAGTTTATCGCTCAGTGAGCGTTTTATTAATTTGATTTCATGCAAATGTGTAATCGGGTTTTCACTATTTTCTCGTGACCCAGATGGCCGCTCGATCTCAAACTTCTACAGGTTTGTCAGTTTATGTATATGGTGGATTACATAAAGTGCTTACACTGCCAGCAACTGTTTTGTTAGCAAAAACAAATTATGTAATGTTCCTTTAAGCGCTGTGCTTTTAAAAGAACACAAGTGTCGCTGAACACTGAACTCGAACCCATACACTGCTGATCAGAAGCACCAGAGCTTGAGTCCGGTGATCTAATCCGCTCGGCCACGGAACGCCAAAAGAAAGGAGACCGGTACC
This sequence comes from Pycnopodia helianthoides, assembly GCA_032158295.1. NCBI lineage: Eukaryota > Metazoa > Echinodermata > Asteroidea > Forcipulatida > Asteriidae > Pycnopodia > Pycnopodia helianthoides. The sequence goes on along the minus strand of CM063263.1, from coordinate 9,109,159 downwards.
CTTTTTGTTTGAGAGCTTACGTAACGGCACTATGAGCAATCCATTGCAACGGATTTCGAATTGTGTGAAACGATTGCATCTTCAATGCAGCGAAAAAAATACTACACTTTTTAGTAAAAGATATGAGCGCCTATTTTAACGAAATGATTTTGGAAAAAAAAAACTTTCTTGCAAACTAAATAGTTTGGACCATAGTGCTCTATGATTGGACGAATATACATAATCATCCCCCCCCAAAAAAAAATATTGTGATAACTTTTATAAAATATAGTACAGCTGATTGTATTATAAACATGATTTTTTATAAAATGAAATAGTATAAATGTATTTAGTTTTTTGTCTCTAGAGCATATAGATGGTGTGTATGTTAAATTGGTACGGAAGTGAAGATTTTAATAAAAATTTGTCGTAGCTACTTCTCCAAAGCATTTTCTTGCCACAGCAAATTAGTGTTTTTTTTTTTCGCCTATCAATAGTCCTATAGTAGGTTTAATATTCCCGATGTGGCGCTTTGATTATTACACGCGAGAAAATTAACAGCAGGTTAATTCAACTCATTATTTTGATCACAAGTATGTAGAGCTATGTTTGAAATATACCCTATTTTTGCAGCACCTTGTCGGGGTTTTAAACAAGGGTGTAGACGGTGTAGTGAATTCTTCCTTTTCTTATTTTGGATGGCCCGAGACGCGGTGTACATATACATCAGTGCACAGCCACAATCATGGGTACACATTTTGTTTGTCCATGTTATGAACAACAGTTCAATGTTGTTTGTAAATTAATTAGGCATAACCAGCGCCATGTGAATGAAGAGTAGAAAGTACTTGAGTTTGTTAAATACAAGATCTGCAAAGAGTTACTTAATATTTATGTGTTGTTCATTTGGTGGTGTCTTTGTAACAAAAAGTGTACCCATGATTGTGGCTGTGCACTTGGCATTGAGAAGACTCCCCCATTCACCTTAACTTTTGGTGCAGAGCGCGTTAAAAAAGGCACTGCGAGGGCTTCCACCACACCCACTCTCCGTTCAACCTTCAGTGTGCGAGGTTCAGCTCTCGACATAGTCTTCCATAAATAGTATGCTGTACGCCGAGGCAACGTGGACCCTGAAAACTGGCTCGGTGGTGTTTGCCCCTCATTAATGAGGGGTACAGGTAACCAAGGTTTACGTTAGTTTTTAAATAAATCCCCGAAATCCAAGGACATTTTGTTGTACATCCCACCCATAGCCAATTCATTCAGGGCTTGCCCTTAATTTTTTCTGAGAGTAGCCCACCGGGCAAGTAAATTGTGTTTTATACTAGCCCGCAGAAATTTTTACTAGCCCGAGAAAATATGTTTGGAAAAAACATAACCATTAAATCAGGTTTAATGTTCTTGTTGACTACTGAGAAGGTTGAGTGACTTTTGTTCATGGCTAGAAATCATTGTTGCTGCGTTTTCTCGCTTGTTTGGTGACGGATTTTGGATTTTTATCGGTGGACATTTACAGCCACATGTTGCAGCCCGGCGGTAGTAAAAATTCTTTGTGAACACGTTTTAGTTGCTTGTACTCTCTGTCACAACACACTCAAAAGCATGTGCGTTTACGGTTATTTTTGTAAACGTGTAACCATTTCTGAAACGGTCCGTTTCAGCATGGAGGTAGGAATACCAAATTTAGAGTTTAAAAAAAAATAATTTACGCAACCGTGCATGCGATAGTAAACATTGCGTCTTCATAACACTAACATAACACTACAGCATTTTGAGTTGGCACAACCACGCCGCAAAAAAAACCCATAAAACAACGAACAAAAATAAAATAAAGAGAAACAAATCTTACATTATACAATTAACTAATCTTTCCATTCACCCAGGGGATCCTAAACTCTGTCATTTTTGTAAAATGAAGCCTAAATGTTGCGTAGTTTTTCGTAAAACCAGCCGACATTTCGGATTTCCAAGTGTGCTCCGCAGACCACGCTATCAACGGATTTTGCGTGTGGACCAGCGACGCCATTGCTGTATACGCTTTTATCACGACACCAGTGATAATGATTATTGCACGTTCGGGGGGAATAACCTTCTGCATAGAAACGTAGAGTCTTTCGTCAAGGCGTTTGTGCCCGGATTTTGTATGCTATCGCGTACCGCACTGGTTGTTCTCATTCTATCGTATTGTTTTGAAACGCCCTCTAGCGTTCAATGTTTCTTAGCTTTATTGTAGCACGCAAAGTCACGTGATAACAAAGACTACAGACCTGTAAAGTGGAAACGATGTGACTGCTTGTGTGTCGCACGGGTAGCACGTTGTGTACATCGAGATCAAGATGTGGTCATTCATGCGTTCCGCGGCACTTTCAAGTGATTTTTTTTACGGTTATCCGAACCGAAAAAATGTAAACGTGTAGCGTGGTTGCATTTGCCACAAAATAAAGTTACATTCATTACACACAAAAGGTAATTAAGCTTTGAAGATTGATTTTTTTATTTTCTTTTATCACATCTGAAAAACAAGGAACGTGCACATATTTTTAAGTAGCCCGCCGGGCAAGTTAAGAAGTGGTTTTTACTTGCCCGCGGCAGTTTTTACTAGCCAATGTACGCCGGGCTAGCGTTAAGGTCGAGCCCTGTTCATTTATAAAGCCTCAGAAGTTACGGCGAACTTATCCTTTACTGTTCGGCAGATGCGAACATCTTTCCTTCATTTTTGATTAAAGCCTCGTCAATTAAATAAAAATTGCTTATCCACTAAAGGTGCAAGCTACAGTCAACAATGTCAGAAACACCAGAGCATGCACTTATTATCACGATGTACTAGTTCTGGAATTCCATTGGAGAGGGCAAGGCCATTTTCATTTTGTAAAGGACACTTTTTGATTGGAATTTTTAGGGTCGAAGCACGAGGCCATAAACAAAATGTTCCATTAAAAAGTCGCTTTATTTTTAATTAAGTTTCTAAATATACATTATACTCTACCAACAAAATTGTGGTAGGGGTGTTTAATAGATTTTAGTAAAAACTTAGACTAAATTATTAACAATTTTATTGACAATGAATTTAAACTTTATAAATTTGAAATGAAATTAAAACGAAACCTGCTTGATGTCTCCATAGTGTTTCACAAACATTGAGGCTATTTGTTATTAGTGGAGACACTTTTTTCTTTTTCTTTCTTGACTTCGAACAAAACATCAACCAGATATTTTGGTGTTGCGAGAAACATTAGAAACCAAGAAATTTCGGTTGCTGTGGCAAATTCATTCGATCTCTATTTCCGCCTCCGTGATTCGACACAATGAAAACAAATTAACTGAGGGCAGAATAGTATCTTAGTATTTTTTTAAGGCAACATTTGAAAGCTTTTCCGTTGTTAATTCTTAAAAAAAAATTGAAGAGCAAGAATTTTTTTGTTACGAAAAAGGCGGGACGTCCTTGTACAAACCCGGGCAAATGTTTTTTTAGCAGACGATAATAGCAGACGACAGAAGTTCTGCGTTTGAACAAGTGCATTGTGGTTAATTTTTTTTCAAGATGGCTGCTCCCACGGTGAAAACGAGTTATGTGAGTTGTGCTTGTAATCGAGTCCCACATTGCGTCAACTGGGGCTTGAATGGACTCATTGCTTTCGGCACGAGTAATTCTGTGGCTCTGTATGAACCTGAGGTGAGAAATTTGGCATTTACAGTTTGTATTTTAATGATAACATGTATTTTTCAGGCCTCTGACTGAGGTCCGAGAGTGAGATTGTTGTCGTCATGGTCGTCGTGTCCATGCGCAGCCAGCTGTACTGTGTGAGCAGGGCCGGCCAGAGGAGCTGCCCCAATGAACTGTGTGTGAGCATAGAGAAAAATCTCTATGGTGTGAGCATGGAGGAAGAAGGTGTGAGTGACCAGAGAGTCCTATTTTCCGAGGCCTTCAGTCCTGGAAAAAGGATTCGCTAGTCTACACGTAGTAAGGCTAGTACTACTACTACTGTAGTCAGGTACAGGGCCTTCGAGGGTAGGGGAGATAGACGTAGACGTACACTACTTCTACTTTCTAGAAACTAAATTAACTTAATTGGTTTCTAGAAATTAGACGCAGTGCTCCAGACCATGAGCCTTTTATAAGGAGGCCGTCATTTTTTGCATATTTTGAGATTTCAAGGACAAGATTTTTACATTGACTCCCATTGTTTATAAAGCAAAACAAAATGGCAATAGTGTACATGTGCATTTGAATAGAAATATGCACCAAATCATGTTTTACCAACAAACAGCTCAGGAGAAACCAAATACAGTGCTTAAATTAATCTCTGATCTGTTTCCAAGGTGATGAAGTTAAACCAAATCCTAACAAAAACAAAAGTTATGTAAACAAATGTAAAAAGAATTGTCAAATTAGTAAACCACTGAATAAAAATATACCTTTTGCTTACCTAATCTGCTGTAATGTGATGTGATGGGATTGAAGAATTTGTGTAGATATACACACGAAAATTGGCAAATAAATCTGTCACACAATCTGACATGATCAAGATCAAGTTAAAATTATTATAACAAAAAATCCCACAATGTGCCGTGCAATTCATTAAATATTCATAATTTTAATCAAAAACTTAGACATCCATTGGGAATATTAAATGCTAGGCTCCCGAAAAGGACAAAGTTTACTTGATCTCATAAAAATATAATTTAGAGGCATGTTCCTTATCATATTAAATATGATAAAATAAGGACTACAAATTACAAAAAAGGAATTAGATTAATGATTGAACGTACTTGTATGCTTATAAATATACGATTCTAGATAATGCATTTTGGTTATTAATTTTGTATTCAACATGTCCTTCCCAAAGCAAACTTTTATTTTGTAGTTTGCTATCACAATTAAGTAATTAGAATAAGCGCTTACATTGAGTAAAGCCGTAGGTCCGTGTATTGTGTAATGCACGTAAAAGAACCCCAATGCACTTATCGTAAAGAGAAGGGGTTCACCCCGATGTTCCTAGTTTGAAAGGCTGCATATTGCACCACAGCACCTTTTGGGATAAGCGCTGACATTGAATAAAGCTGTTGGTCCCATGTATTGTGTAATGCACGTAAAAGAACCCAGTGCACTATTGTAAAGAGAAGGGGTTCACCCCGGTGTTCCTAGTTTGAAAGGCTGCATATTGCACCACAGCACCTTGTGGGATAAGCGCTGACATTGCATAAAGCCGTTGGTCCCATGTATTGTGTAATGCACGTAAAAGAACCCAGTGCACTATTGTAAAGAGAAGGGGTTCACCCCGGTGTTCCTAGTTTTAAAGGCTGCATATTGCGCCACAGCATTGTGTAAACCATTACATGGTGCTATGTAAAGGAACAGGTCTCATAATGCAAGTCGTAGCTCTGCATACCCTGCAGGAAAAAATACTGAGCGCTTTGAGATGCCCAATTGGGTGTGACTGTGATAATAAGAACTACGTATATTGCACAATTTCTAAAACTTTTTTTGTTCATCTTGTTTGATATCTGATGCAGTTACCGGATTCTGCCGGACAAGTTCACTGCCTCCTCAATGGTCACAGAGGGAAAGTCAACTGCGTCACATGGATACATTGCCCCATCGTTGAGCAGACAGGTCAGCTAGGGCACACGGAGCTTGTATCAGGTTCGCAAGACAGTACGCTCGTTGTATGGAGAGGAATCGGTGGGAAGGTAACTTGCGAATGTAAAGCACATTATATTTAAAACATAAGTTATCACACAAGCGCGAGTGGAATATCGAAAAATTGTAGCGCTTCTGCGTCCAATATCCAACAAGGCCGAAGGTGATTGGTCAGTTGGAGAGTTCCTGTGTCGGTCTACGGGTTGCTTGTGCTATTGTTCTGGTGGAATTTAGGCTTTTTCAGAGAAAAAGTCCCAGTGTTTATTTTTGGATTCTGGGCCAAATCTGTGTTAGTTGAGATGTAGAAAAGGTGTGTTTTTTTCCTTACAAATGTGGAAATAATTGAAAAAGGATGTGTTTGTACTTTTTTTTTATCAAAGTAAACATTGCTTTGTAGTTGGTTTAAAGCCAGATTGATTGTTCCTTTCCGATTTGGAATTAGGAAAAGGTATCAGAAATGTCGGGTATTTGTAGGTAAAGGTTGATTTTCTATCTATTGGTGGTGGGTGGATGGTTTAGGGTGTTCTTTCCCGTATGCTGGTGTATTGATGTTGGCATAGGGTTTTTATTGGACTCTTGTTTCGTTCTGTTTGTGTAGAAATCATAATTCCAGGTATGCGGGTAGAAGTATGAAAACGATACCTTATTTGTAAAAGAAAAGGTTAGAATGAGGGCAACATCGGAATATCGATTAACATGTTATTTTGAGTATTATGGGAAACACCAAGATGGTGTTTATATGAAACATATGGACATGCTTGTAGCAAATTCCATAGATTTTGAGATAACAACATGATGGTTATTAAATATGTACATTATTTCACTTAATTTCATTTATTATTTCACAGGGTACACCAAAAAAAAGCAGAACCACAAAACCAACAGTCATTAAGAATACAAACATGTTGAAATGAAACAATGATTACACCAGACCCAATCAAACAAAGTAAAACCCGATGACAGTACCCCCTGTAGGATAACCATTTGCGAACTGTATCACAATCGATTGGATCTCCTTAAAGTACTGCCAGCAACCCAAACATGAAAGTTAAACAGCTAAACATTTTAACAGTTTTTAAATAATTTTAAAATTGAAAAAAATTAAAATTTTGCAAAATTAACATAAAAGGAAAAAGTCAAAAATAATTTGTTTAAGTGTTTTAAACACATAAATACATGAATTAAATATTATTTTGTCAAAGCAATACTTAAACCAGGATTTAAAAGATGTTTTCTTAAAGCATTTATGAACTGTTTATAACCCCAAATGATCTGATCCTTAACATCTATACATGTAGGTAAACTATCCCATACTCTAGGAAATCAAATAAAAAAGCTAATAATGAAAAGCATTCGTTCTCGAAATCTGATGATCAAATTTAATAGTGTTCAAGTATGTCTGGTATTAATTTGAATGAAATTACTTTTAACGTCAAAACTATTATACAAACATTTTACAACAAATGATATTGAAAGAAAATGAAGTCTAATTAGTTAAAGGAACGTTACATAATTGGTTTTGCTAACAAAACAGTGCTGGCAGTGTAATCACTTTATGTAATCCACCATATAGGCCTACATAAAATGACAAACCTGTAGAAGTTTGAGATCGATCGGCCATCTGGGTCACGGAAAAATAGTGCAAAACCGTTTAAAAATTTGCACGTGTTATACAATGCATGAATAAAACGCTCATGAGCGATAAACTCCAATCGGAAATTAGTTTGATTTATTTCTCATCAAATATGGCATTTCAGACAGAAATATTTCTAGGGATGTTTTCTACTATCATCATCATTAGACCGTGTAAGTTTTATGTAAATCTGTGACCAAAAGTATATTTTACAATTACCAATTCTGTAATGTTCCTTTAATAATGGCTAATAACCCGTTTCTGCTAAGCATGATTTTTCTGTGCTTAGCAAGTTTTTGTGCCAGGCTTTAGGAAATTGGGCCCCGATTGTACAGTATGATACATTTAAAAGTCATCATGTTTGCACAGGGCCAGATACACCCCCGGCACAGTCGGTCAATTGTTAGCTGAAACTGTATTGAGGCAACCACCTAACATCTACAGCTTCAAGCATGTCAAAATGAACTCTGTACACTACAAAAAATGTACAGTCAGAATCAAGATGTTGTAAAATAAAACAAAGTCCTTGGTGGAATAATCAGTAATCTATGAAAATACTGAGAAGAATACAGAAGCAAGTTCACAGTCTTCTGAGTCGAGAATTCTGATCTTTAGGTCAAACTTTTACAAATGAAGAACAAAAGACGGCTAATAGTAACACATTTACTTGTATTGTGCCCATTTTATACTATAAACATTGTCAAAAGAGCATTACGAACTACTAACTACAAACTACAAATACACCGTACAGTAAAGTAGAGCAATTTTGATAAATCAAACCCCAAAGTAAAGACAATAATGATAACAGTGTGTCACTCATTATTCCTTTAAACCTTTTTTGTGAAGTAAATGAATTTGGGAGCAGTGTTTGTTTGAACTTGGCAGCTGTATGAGCTTTGGCTGTTATCCAAACTCTGAGCCTCTCCAGCTTTGATTGATATAATACACGTAGGTCTCTAAAACAAAGGTTTGCACTAAAGACTTTTTAGCATGATCATGCTTACCAGTTCAGCTTAAAAAGTTTCTGGTTCTTCAGAGTAATGTCTTTTCAGACCTTCAACATGTGGAGGTAAGGTGTCTCTGGAAGTGATGATGCTTTTTTTATGGTTTAACACTTGAGCCGCTGTTCAAACAGTTTCAAGTAGAAAGGCATGCTGTACTCAATACAGCACTGCACGTCGACAGAATATGTTGCCAAATCAGGTATTTCATTATCGGGAATCGGCTGTTTAAAACATGTGGTTTTTTTGAAATTCTGTTGGTAGAATTCTGCCTTTTCTAGCAAAGCCTTGAAATGGCAGTTTACCATCCATTGATCTACGACGCTTGATCCGGCTTCCCAGGAGAGAAGAGAGTCACTGTAAGGTATTCCTACCCTTGAACAAACAGCTGACAGTATCTCTTTGGGGTTTTGAAGCAGATCATCGGAGTCTATGATGATCGGATCTGTATCCAAGTTGTTTTCTTTGATGTGTAGCCACAGATCAGTGATTTGCTTGTAAGCCTCTCTAGGGTGGTTGACCTCCTGGAGTAGCTGATCAAGTACAGGATCCTCAGGTTTGAGCTTTCTACCGCCGAGTTCCAAGAATGTGGATTTCTGTTTCTTCCAGGACGGGTAGACCTTATAAGGATTCCTGATCAAGAACACGTGCCGATAGCCCTTCGGAATGAGGTCGTACCTCTTATTAAACCAAGGGGCCATCTCCTTGGCAATGATTACCTTTTTACCCTGGAAGTCTGCCTCAAGTTGTCGCTTGACCCACTCGAAAGTGCAGATTGAACTCATGAACCCTGACCCTGGTCCTTTCAATAACCCATTTCCATCTAGCTCAATGCCTTCATAGGCAGGCACGGAAGGTAACGGCCTCAGTTTGTCTGGACCAAAGTTGTAGGCTGTCGTGAAGAGTTCAAAGATCATCTGAGAATCAGGGATGCTGGTCAAGCTCTTGAGAAGTATTGAGGAGCAGGTCCGTGGTACGGACCAAAGTAGAACTCTACTTTGATCGCTCATGTTGGACAATGCTGTTTACACGGGAAAGTAGAGCTGTTAAAAAGATAAATCAAACTCCAGAGTAAAGACAACAACGATAACAGTGTGTCACTTATTCATTTATCATTTCTGTTTTAAAGCAAATTAAATAAACATGTACAGTGTATGAAGGGGGATCAAAAGGTTTAGGAAGGACCGGGGCAGTATGGGGGACTGAGCGCCCTCATATCCATGAAATTCCCCAAAAGGTCTGCGTCTCAAATAGTCTCTCCTTATCCAAACTCCTACTGCCCGGCTTCTCATGTCAATCCCTGTTCTAAAACTGTGGGCAGAGGTGTGCAGGCGGATCTCTGGCCCTTAAAAACCAGACCGCTCCGGGCAGGTGGAGCTTGTTAACCATGGGAGGTAGTTCACCTACATGTAGGAGAGTGATACTCTGATTCCAAACTCGGACAGGTGGGGTCCGTAGCCTTGGTTGGCAGCCGAATAAAAAGTTTAGGGTTGCGGCGTAAAACGAGGGTCGGTCGGGGAACCCTTTTTTGGGGGGCCTAATCAATGACCTCTCTGGGAAGAACAAGAGACAGAGTGCCCAAAAGTCAGAAAGAGAGATGTGCCCCTTCAAATTGTTTTTTGTGTGTTTTGGGTCATTTTTTTAGGCCTACATCTACAAATGGAGATAAGATATGTAGAGCTACAAATTGATATACAGGGTATCTGGTATCCCATCAACTAGAATCTACTGTCAAAATTAGCACAGGCCATCTGCATATCGAGGTGTCTGCAGAATGAATTTTTGTCATTTTTGAGACCCCCTAGTGCCTATGTGAAATGTCCAATTGTTTATATATTACTTTTGTTTATAAACTAGGTGCATTATGTGTGACCTCATATAAGGAAAGACCAATCACACCTTTGATGGGTATTTGGGATGGGTCTGAATTTTGCTCCGCCTGAAAAAATGCCAAAAACTTTTTTTTTTAAAGTGGTTATTTTACAACGTGGGACATTACTGACCGATTTACAAATTTTTCCCAATAGTACTTTGTATCCAGTCTACTTAAGTGAGAAAGTTGGTTTCTTTACTCCTTCATTTAGAAGAAAATATTGGATATGCCCAGATTAAGTTTTTTTGCTGTATATGCAATTTACATGTAGGCCATTTTGAAGAAGGTCAACTTTTCTGCAGTATACCTGTCTGTGGCAATCCCCCTTCAAAGCTGTACCAATGCTGCAGGGATTTATATTTCCTGAACTTGTTGATCCCATCATGGAGCAAGAACTTGCTTAAGTTGTAACTTCTAAAAATGTATCCTTCTGTACTTCAGTGTACACCTTTCCTTTCCAACAACACTCGCAGCTTGTTTTGGACAATCCCTAATAACCCTTGTTTAGAAAAAGAGTGACCTTGTACATTCCAGGGCCTTCTTCTGGCAGGCAAGATACTACACTGGGCAAATTTTACAATTTGTGCCATTTAAATTTCCAATTAAATTCAAGACTTAGGGCCTACAAGAATAACTGCAGAACCAGTTTTGGGGGCTTTGTAGAAACCATGCCTGCACGAAGGCCCTGTGGCTCTTTTGTAAACATGTGATGTCACATGCTACCTGCGTATAAGGCGCTCGACGTATACTGTAAGGCGCAGAAGCCCTAAATCACCGAAAACAAAGTTCAACGTACATGTACAAGGCGCACCGCCGTACAAGACGCATCATGTTTCCATAAAAATGAGGCTTGCAAACCCATTCACGGTTGGTACATCACCACTTGTGGGGGCCATTGTGTTGGTGGGAGACTTACCATAACATAAAGGGATTGTAATTTTTGTAAATCACAAACATAAGTAAAAAATCGCTTCAATTTTAATTTGTGTGTGACCAGGGTATGAATTGGTAAAGGTACCAAGTGACTGACATCCAAAATTTATGTAGTAAGCTTTATTCAGTATAGATTGAAAACAGCTAAAGCATGTTGACGAATTCTGTGTTTCGAAACACGTGTTTGTTACATGTGGTGAAACAGCCACCGGTGTTGCACAAGAACTCAGAACATTTCAGACTAAATGATCAACTTCTGGAGAGTTTGTGCCTAAGTGTACATACCTGAGAAATCTCATTCAACACCCAAACAGTATTTGATGTCCAGTTAGTGCAAACCAGCTAAAACAGTATGTTCAACATACATGTAGCTTGACTTTATACTGAAAAAGATCTGTTTTTTTTATGAGGTAGGAATAGACATGTTAAGTTAAGCGTTTTGAATATGATTGACAGATCATAATACTGGTATGCAATACTGTCATTTTTATATGATTGTATCATGTAACTCAAGGTACAGCCTTTGCTGAAGTATATTTACATATATACTGGTAGACACAGCCTGCTGGTAGACACAGCCTGCTTTCCTACTTTTCTTTTGCTGAAGTATATATACTGGTAGACAGCGCTCACTGGCCAAGATCAGTTACATAACTGCACTGATTTCCTACTTTTCTTTTGCTGAAGTATATATACTGGTAGACAGCGCTCACTGGCCAAGATCAGTCACATAACTGCACCGATTTCCTACTTTTCTTTTGCTGAAGTATATATACTGGTAGACAGCGCTCACTGGCCAAGATCAGTTACATAACTGCACTGATTTCCTACTTTTCTTTTGCTGAAGTATACATGTATATTTACTGGTAGACACAGCCCGCTGGCCAAGACTTTAACTGCACCGATTTCCTACTTTTCTTTTGCTGAAGTATATATACTGGTAGACAGCGCTCACTGGCCAAGATCAGTTACATAACTGCACTGATTTCCTACTTTTCTTTTGCTGAAGTATATATACTGGTAGACAGCGCTCACTGGCCAAGATCAGTTACATAACTGCACCGATTTCCTACTTTTCTTTTGCTGAAGTATATATACCGGTAGACAGCGCTCACTGGCCAAGATCAGTTACATAACTGCACTGATTTCCTACTTTTCTTTTGCTGAAGTATACATGTATATTTACTGGTAGACACAGCCCGCTGGCCAAGACTTTAACTGCACCGATTTCCTACTTTTCTTTTGCTGAAGTATATATACTGGTAGACACCGCTCACTGGCCAAGATTAAGATTACATACCCGCACCGATTTCCTACTTTAAAGGAACATTACAGAATTGGTTTTTGCTAACAAAACAGTTACTGGCAGTGTAAGCACTTTATGTAATCCACCATATACATAAAATGACAAACCTGTAGAAGTTTGAGATCGATCGGCCATCTGGGTCACGAGAAAATAGTGAAAAACCGATTACACATTTGCATCGAAATCATATAGATTCAACAAATGAATAAAACGCTCACTGAGCGATAAACTCCAATCGGAAAATTAGTTTATTCATTTCTCATCAAATATGGCATTTCAGACAGAATTATTTCAAGGGATGTTTTCTACTATCATCATCATTAGACCGTGTAAGTTTTATGTAAATCTGTGATCAAAAAGTATATTTTACAAGTTTTTGTCTTACCAATTCTGTAATGTTCCTTTAAGGCAATATATTGTTTTAAATATGTTTTCAAGACAACTGGCCGGGCTATTTTTTTAAGATGGTTGCCAGCTTTTTTTCTGTGTTTTTTTTACGATGTGCTAAAGTCTAAAATAACCATCTTGTTTATTAAAAAAAAATAATAAAAAATTCGTGAGAGATCATTAAAATTTATCCTTAAAAAAAAAGAAAAAAGGAGGCAGCCTCTTAAAAAGGAAGCTGCCGGGGACGCTAGACATTTTTTTTTGCCTTATTGTAACGCCGGCCAGATTACCAAAATGGCAATCTATGGAGGGGCACATTAAAATGTCGGGTTGATGACCTGTAAGAATAATAAATGTGCACGCTGTCGGACAAGAGGTACAGTTGTAGTCTTTTTAATACATGTCAAAAGCGGTCATCACTGGTAATTGGTAAGGAGCACCTGAGAGCGGCCGATAGAAATGACTGTACTCCCTCTGATCTAATGTACATAGTTTTTGAGAAAGAGGACATTTCTCACTAAAATATTTGAACCTTAGAAAAGCTTCAGGCATGAAGCCTTTCTTAGGCATCTGAAAGCACACAGTTCTATGCAACAAGGGTGGGGTTTTTTTCCTTTCGTTATTTTCTTGCAACTTCGATGACCAATTGAGCCGGAATTTTCACAGGTTTGTTATTTTATGTAAATGTTGGAATACACCAAGTGACTAGTCTTTGACAATTACCAAAAGTATATCGTGCCTTTAAAAGGACTTGTTACTCGCTTTACTCTAGGATGTAAGGAAATATAATTCCGTCATCCAAACTCTTGTTCCGAGAATAAACATCATAAACCAACACCTTATTCAACATCTTGAAACAGATGTTCAACCTATAATCATCACAACGCCCTGTCCCTGCTCTATGTGTATTAAGTCTTTTCAAGGATGGTTACAGTATGGAGGTGTATTTCCTTTGTTTTTTCCAAGGTTGTATCGTAAACTTTGGTGTGATCCCTGGCTACATGGCAGTTAACGGTTGCATGACTTCTGACTGGCACCCCGATCAAAGATATTGACAAAATAGGGAGACCGCCAACATAGGGCTAGATAGCTCAGTTGGTAGAGCGCCGGTACATTAATCTGGAGGTCGTTGGTTCAAATCCTGCTCTAGTCAATTTTTCTTTGTTCAACCCAAAACCATTTGAAATTTACCCAGTCAGTTTCCCTTGTGGTTCATTACTTGTCCTTTATTTGTTATCACAGTACCGGCAACATGCCAATCTCGTAGGCCACACCGCTGCCGTCACCGTGGTTGAAGCGATCTACCTCCCGGACCAAGCCGGCGGTCTATCCCCCGCGTCGAGGACCCTGATTGCCAGCGCCTCTGTAGACTCGACCGTCAGAATCTGGCGGCGGGAGGAAGCCGATGGAGATTTCACCTGCCAGCAGAGTGTCTCATTCGGGAATGGATTCGCCCTCGACCTGGCTTTGTCTGTACTGCAGCAACGAGGTACAATGCTGTTGTTAATGTACATTTATAGTTCATAGTTCAGTTTATTTCCACTCAGTCATTTAAAATGGCAAAATATAAATATTACAGGAGAAACAAACTTAATAGATTAAGTGAAGGAGGTCTCCTAAAAGCAAGCTTGTTAGATGGAGACCCCCCAATTTGGGTACATACATACGTACATGTATATATGAGAAAGAACGATGTAAAGGGTAGACTGAAATAATTGAAGGCACACAAACTAGTTGCACATGAAAAGACACGGACAAAACACAAACAGGACAACACAGTAACAATGGTTCAGTAGATGGCGGTATGGAGATAAGTAGAATAAGTAAAGACATTATTGGCAGAAGTTGAGTCAATAAAATAGTGAGCCTCACAAAAACAGAATATTGTTTAATACAATCAATATCTGTCGTAAATGACACTCCTAGCGCCGAAATTTGTCAAATCAGGTAGAGATTGTTAAGAATGTTTTTATGAGTAAAGGAGCAACCATATTATACAATACCTTTGAAAGGGGTACAAGGTGAGCATATTGCTGCCAGACCATGCCAGAGACACTGGGGGAACCCCCTTCTCTTAGCAACAAGTGTACTTGGTTCTTTTTCTCTTAGCAACAAGTGTACTTGGTTCTTTTTCTCTTAGCAACAAGTGTACTTGGTTCTTTTTCTCTTAGCAACAAGTGTACTTGGTTCTTTTTCTGTACTTGGTTCTTTTACGTGCATTACACCAAAAAACGAGACCTACGGCTTTACCTCCCATTCCGAAGGATGAAGCAATAATAATGGTCAAGCATCTTCCTTTGGATGCAAGTGTTTAAGACCGGGACTTAAAGCCACACTCTGCTGCTCAGAAACACCATGAAGCTAGAGTCCGGTGCGCTTGACCGCTCAGCCACAACACCCCTGCGTATTTTTTTCCCCAAATTTACATGTTTTTTTTTTTATAACAGTTATACATTGACATGATCTCCCCGAATTGTGTAAAGATGTTCAGTATTTGTTCACGTTCTTGATCAAAGTTCCTCTGTTGGCACTTGGTGGAGATGACACGAAGCTTCACTTTTACGTTGAAGCAGACGGCGGCCAGTTTGTGAGGAGCCTGTCCCTGACTGGGCATGAAGACTGGATCCGAGGAGTGCAAATCACTGCTGATGGTAAGAGAAAGAGAGTTAAAGATGGGATACTCAGTGACGAGAAATTTCAGACCACTTAAAGGCACTGGACACCTTTGGTAATTGTCAAAAGACCAGTATTCTCTCTTGGTGTATCCCATCATATGCATAAAATAACAAATCTGTGAAAATTTGGACTCAATTGGTCATCACAGTTGCAAGAAAATAACAAAAGGAAAAACACCCTCGTTGCACAAATTTGTGTGCTTTCAGATGCATAACAAAAGACTTCTGGCCAGAAGTCTTTTTAGTGAGAAATTAGCTCTTTCTCAAAAAACTATGTTACTTCCGAGGGAGTCGTTTCCCACAATGTTTTATACTATCAGTATCAACAGCTCTCCCTTGCTCGTTACCAAGTAAGTTTTAAAGCTAATATTTGTTTTGAGTAATTACCAAACGTGTCCAGTGCCTTTAATATCTGGATTCAGACTTTTTTTTAATACCAGCCTGGTGAAAACAAAAAAAGTTGCTATTATTTTCTCCAGATTTCCTGCTCTTTTCGCTACTTTTTCAGCACTGTGGATACTGCTCCCCCAGAGGCTCAATCGAATGTAAACTCAAGGGTTTACTAAAAGGTTTTAAAATGAAATCATTCCAATGTGACTCCTAAAATTTGGATCCTAGTCTCGGACCTTTTTGTCAGCAACAACGACTCTCATTTCTGAGAATAATTCAAGTTGGGACCTTAGTTGGGAATTTAAGTTCGAGCCCCCCCCCCCCCCAACCTGGGAAAGCTTTAGAGCATGCAACTGAAAGCACAAGTATTTCATCCAAAGCTATCCTTACGAACTGTGAAGGGGAAGGGGGTAACCCTGTTTCAGCCCCGGTAGTAGGTGGCAACATGCCCCTGGTCAACAGCCCAAAATCAGTTTAGTGTAGCCCTCACCTTGAAGTAGCCGTTTGGCCTTGTGAGTTAGGCAATATCTCATTAAATTTTTTTTTTTTAAATCTCTTTCTCTTCTGTTCTTCTCCTTGACGCTTTAAAGACAATGGGGATCTCCTCGTTGCCAGTTGCTCTCAGGATTGTTTCATCCGCCTGTGGCGGGTCGTCGCCGGGGTGCACCAAGGGCTGGAGATGGCCAAGGTCCTGGAGGAGGATACCGGGGAGCTGAAGCTGAAGGGGAATACACTCTGTCCATCATGGGAAGGTGAGTGGGGAAGGGGAACCGGGGGAAGAGCTGCCAATCACATAGCATTCCCTCCCCCTACCCTGTCCACAGCTTTAACGGCCCCGATAGACGGGCATGCAGCTCCTCAACTAGGCTCAATTTTATGGCAATGCTTTTGGCGCCCTGTGAAGGATGGAGTTAATGTGATCTTACAAAAATAAGAACATGGATGACCAAAAATTTGTTCAGTAATTTGTTTGAATCAAAAACCCAACAGAGCATGCTTTGGGAAAGCATGGGAAAGGTCCATTCACATGATCAAAGTCTTTACCTATTTTGTTTGCTCCTAGGTGGTGAGTTTTGTTTCTCCGTCGTATTGGAGAGTGTGATGGCTGGCCATGAGCAGTGGGTGTACGGCTTACACTGGCAACCCCCGACCTACAGGGGTAAGAGCAGAACCCAGGATTGTCTGGGCCCAATTTCATAGAGCTGCTTAAGCAGAAAATATTGCACAACATTTTTCTACTAAGCAGAAATCAGCAGGGTACCAGTCACAAATTGTACATGTGACATCGTAGTTTGGCCGGTAACCTTACTCTGGTAAGCATAATTTTGTTTTGCTTAGCTACTTTTTGTGCTTAAGCAGCTCTATGAAATTGGGCTCAGGCTTGTCGTTGTCGAGCGGCTTAGTGTCCTTGAGCAAGACACTTTAAACTATAATTGCTTGTCATCACTCAGGGGTAAAAGGGTACCTGTTAAAGCAGAGATGGTTCTTGTGATTGATTAAGCTTGGTGCGCTACATACTTTGCTGCACAGGCTGGATACTCCCAGGGAGCTGGGATGGTTCAAGGAATGAAATACATGGCCCAGTGACCAGGGGTAATAATGTTCAAAGCGCAATGATCACTCTTTGGAATTGCGCTATATAAGAGCCGATATTATTATTATTATTCATCTGCAAATCCGATGTCAGACTGCTTCTGAATCGCTCTGACTTGTGGTGGTGTACATGGTGTTACTGCAAACCTGACTAGTTTGCATCTCCACCATGCAGAGTTCCAAATCATACTCATGTACATGGTGTTACTGCAAACCTTACTCGATTGTATCTCCACCATACAGAGTTTCAAATCCTACTCTAGTCATGTACATGGTGTTACCACGAAACTTACTAGATTGTCCACCATGCAGAGTTTCAAATCCTACTCATGCACATGGTGTTACCACAAACCTTACTAGACTGCATCTCCATCATGCAAAGTTTCAAATCCAACTAATCCAATTTGGCGGAAACTTGTTTACATTATGTAATGTTGTTTAATTATTTTGGGCACTTGCTTGTTGGTTGTGATTGGTCGATGCATGAAGGGCAGAATTTTTTTGATTGGTCTATTGATGTCTGTCCGCCTTGCAGATGGAACGAGGTACCAGGAGCAGTGTCTTCTCTCGGCCTCTATGGACAAAACAATGATCATATGGAAGCTGGATAGCGAATCAGGGGTGTGGCTCGATCATGTAAGTTTTTTCATCAATGAACTCTTTCTCACTCAGAAACATGAACAGAAAATGAATTCGAACCAAATAATCCGATAATATTAAAGTTTTAACTTTGAAGTCATTTTTTGCCACCACCTTAGATGTATTGTAAAGCCTCAGGGCTAGCATTACAAGGAGGCCATGGCCTTTGTTGCCCTGGGCCCAATTTCATGGCTCTGCTTACTGCAAGCAAAGAATCGCGCTTACGGAAGCAAGGCATTCCGTGCTTACATCAATCGTTTTTCAGGGTTAGCAGGGAATTTTTGCTTGTGCACGTGCGTATTCTACATGTAGGTCACTAGGCATTCTTTGCTTACACAGCTAGCGCAGGACACAAACAATAACACATCACAAACAAACGAGCGAATGAACAAAACAAACAATCAGACAAACACCACAATTATACATTTGAGATATTTACATGGCGTTACCACAAACATTTTCATGAGGTTTTATTGTCTTGCAGGTGAGAGTAGGGGAAGTCGGGGGGAATACCCTGGGTCTGTATGGGTGCCAGTTCAGCCCAGACGGGGGCGCCATACTAGCCCACGGATACCAGGGGGCGCTACATTTGTGGAAGAAGTCTGCATCCATCCCCGATAGGGTGAGAAACAAACCTTAAAAAAAAAAATCAGTTGAAAGTCAGTAGTAGATTAGAACAAATATTGATGTCAGTATCTTTGTCCATCAGCCTGAGAGAGCACTGCAAACTCAAGGCCTTCTGAGTCCTGTGAGGAAACGAATTAGAGAGGATTGGTAGGGATTTGAGAGTAAGTGTCCACCCATCATCACCCTTGTGTGATGAGCACTGCATACTCGGTGCCTTCTGAGACCTAATGGAATTATCCACAGAAGCCTGGGTGGGACTCAAACCCATGGCCTTCATTTCAGAGCAGATGTTGAAAGAGACTGAAAGCTCACTGATTACAAAGTCCATACCAGTACCTAAGCTCAAGAGGATTGTTTTTTTTTCCTTCTAAAATACTGTCAGAGTCCAACAAATAGCATGGGAAACCTTCCACAGATCACTAGTACTTATTTTGATTGCCGCAATCAAATTAACCATGTATGTGAACGAGAATTAAAACCATGGCAGGACATTTTTAGATACGTCCCTGTCGCGCAGAAGGTGTTCGCGCAAGATACTCGCGCGCGACACGACGTAATGCACTTTCTTTACAAGATTAACCCTTACCAAATCATAAGAAATCACTGCGCTTTTAAACAGGTTGCAGACCCCACCTTGATAAAAAATTTTCTTGCATTGCTTCAAAATTGCGGGAAAAAACCCAATAATGTCACAAATCATCATTGCGTTAATTTTTATTTATTTTTGTGTCCTTGCTCAGAGCACCGCGCAGTGGTCTCCATCCCCGGTAGTCAGCGGTCACTTCGGCGGCGTTCAGGACATACCTGGGAGCCCGAAGAAGGTGCATTTTTGATGAGCGTTGGTTTGGACCAGACGACGAGGCTGCATGCTCCATGGCGCCGGGAAGGGTATCAGGTGAAGATGGGTAGTATGGATTTTTTTTTTAGGGGGGGGGGTATTGGGGCAGGCCTGGAATTACACAGAGGCCACGGAGGACATGGCCTGCGTTGCCCTAGTCTTGGCCTTGGTGCCCCTTCAAAACTTTCCCATAGACTTTAAGATTTTCCAGTGGAAGTGCCCTTTAAAAAGTGAAAATTGGCCTTGCCCTCTCCAAGATGAAATTCCCGGGGGAGTCGAAATTTGAAACTTGCAGCAAAGTTCTGCTGATTAGAAAAACTTGTTGGAAAGTATCAGAAAACTGGAACACATCCATGTTGTCTGGTGTCTGCTTCTACAAACCTTTATCGTGCTGCGGTCATCTGTGTCAGGTATCCCGCATATGGCAGTGACAATGGCAGTTCTAATTCTCATATCATGAAAGGGAACCAGACTGTCTTTTTCTTCCAGCCTCAGTTTGGTTACACTGGGTGGAATTGAATAATGACAGTGCCGATTGTGATGCGACGGCATGGTTAGATTTCATAAAATCATGTACGGCCACAGGCCTACAACGAAACATGACGACAGTCCCCCTTTTAAGGCCTGATAAAAGAAGATAGTAATAAAGAAACCGCCGTGTCAGTGCAAAAACGTTGTATCTCCTAAAATAGGGCTTACACTATGCACAAGTTTGAAATTGTCAAGACGCCGTTTCTCACTTAAAACAGCCCGGATGTACACACATTATGCAATTTGGCTGCATATTGGGCCATTACATGGTGCTATGTAAAGGAAAAAGGTCTCGTACTTCAAAAATGTAGCTCCACATACCTTCCAGGATAAATACCGTAGCGCTTAGAAACGTAGTGTTAAGCACTGTATAAATGTAAATGTAAAAAATGTAAATATAAAGAGAAGTACGCGCCAACATACAACCTTTTGGCACGGAGAATCTGTGTGCGAGACACGACATTTTTTGCAAAATTAAGATGCAACGTATTCGCACTGACGCGACGGGTGTCATGGCCGAGCGGTTTAGAGCATTGGATTCAAGTTCTGGTGGTTGAGTCATCGGGGTGTGGGCTCGATACCCGGTCATGACACTTGTGTCCTTGAGCAAGATGCTTTACTATAATTGCTTCTCTTCACTCAGGGGTATAAATGGGTACCTGTGAGGGTAGATGTTGATATTGGGGCTGTATACTCCCCAGGGAGCTGAGAAAGATTACAGGAATGCTCTTGGCCCAATGACCATAGGGCACTAATGTTAAGCGCATTGATACGCTATTGTAAATTGCGCTATATAAGAACTATTATTATTTATTTTTATTATTAATTGCCTCCCCCACTACTTCTCTCCTTGTAGACAACCTGGCATGAGATCGCCCGCCCTCAAGTCCACGGTTACGACATGCACTGTCTGACCCTCGTCAACAGGTACAGGCTAGCTTCAGGAGCAGATGAAAAGGTGGGCGTTTTTTCCACCTATAGACCCATTGCACATTGCGCAGTGCGCATACACGCGCGTCTCCTGTCCGCCATTTTGGGTGTCAAAATTGTGCACAAACATTTGACACCCAAAATGACGCGCATTGTTCGGAGGTGCGTTTCGCGTTGTGCAAGAGGGCTATAGAAATCAATAGACCCCCTTGCATAACGCAAAGCGCTACACGTTTTTACGCACAAAGAACAACTACCGTCCAATGATTTGGCTCCTTTTAGCCTCAGGGATGGTGCTTCTTGAGAGAGTAACAGCATATGCAAGGGGTCTTTAAACAGAACTTGAACTGGCTTGATGTAACATTGCAATAGAACGTCCTAATCTGGGCCTAATGTCCTACAGCTGCTTTAAAGGACAAAAAAGTAGCTAAGCACAAGAAAAAGTATTGCCTACCAGGCTATTAAGGTTATCAGCCAAAATACGATGTCAGATGCACAATCTCTGACTGGTACCCTGCTCATTTTTGGTTGGCAGCAAAATTGTTAAGCAATATTTTCTATGAACTTGGGCTGTGGAGGTTAACATGTGACGCCCCCACGCCAAAATCAGGCACTCCTAGGAAATAGTGAAATGGCATTGAAAGTGAGAAAAAAGTGAGAAACATCAGCCATGATACCTTAAAGGTATTATACAGGATTGGTAGAGCTGACAAAATAGTCGCAGACATTGTTCATGTTTTGTGTGATCAACCATATACATGAAATTAAAAAATCTGTGAAAATTTGAGCTTCATCCGTTGTGCGGGTCAGAAGAAAATAGTAAGAAAAAACCATGCACAATTTTCAGCATGAAAGTACATTGTCCTTAATTTTGGAGGGTTGACTGTGTACTGTGTAGATGCATTCACCACATACCATATTGCAAGCTGGCATAGTACATCTACCATTCAAAACCACAGTGGATGACATTAAATGGTCAGACAGTAGGAGGGTTGCCATTGTACAGTGCAGATGAATTTACCAAAATTATACCATGCTGAAGGCTCTCTCCTTTTACTTCTTTGACAAAGGTTCTGCGAATATTTGATGCTCCGAGGAACTTTGTCGAAAACTTTGGGCGAATATCTGGAGTGGACGTCACTGAGGCCTTACTGGACAGGGTAATGTTTTGCTGAAATTGCATATCCTCATGTCAGTGCAAAAAAATTGTATCTCCTAATTGAGCACTTACGCTACGCGTGAGTTTGAAGTTGTATCCCGCTTAAAATATTCCTGATGTACAGACAAAATAAGTACGTGCCAGGATATGAAGTTTTTGCACAGAGCATTTTTGGGCGAGATACAACGTTTTTGCCAAATCGAGATACATTGTTTTTTGCACTAATGCAACAAATAAATATCATCAGAACATCTTCATGTACATCTTGTTTAACAAACACCTTCACCCTCACTTCCAATCGCTTCTTTAAATTTAGTTACAACTTTCACCATGATGATGTCGGAGGTGTTGTTAACCTTAAATTCTCTCTTTGTTATTCCCCTTCCCCCCTTCCATGGATCCATTGTCCCCACCTTAAACCACCCCTACAACAGAAGAAGAGTGACGACCCTGAAGGCGCCAGCGTTCCCGCTCTGGGCCTCTCCAATAAAGCCGTCTTTCAGGGGGAGTCCGGGAAGGCCGCGTCGGAGAGAGAGATCTCACACCCTAGCGAGCTCTACCCGGAGATATACTTCAATCCTCTAGAACTGGCAGGTGAGCTGCAGAGAGTTTAATAATAATAACAATAACTAGTAAGACTGTTTGTTGCGAAAAGAAACACAGGGGTTCCGGCAGTAGGGCCGGAACGTCTAATAATACGCAGTTCTTAAAAAGCGCTTTATCATACCCTAGCGCACTCTAACCAGAGATATACTTCAATCCTCTAGAACTAGTAGGTGAGTCGTAAATTTCGTTGTTGAATGGATTCTGCCCAGTCCCAAGGAAAAATTTGCACACATTTTCACAGATTTTTTTTTGAAATCACTAATGGAGCACAACCTGGGTTCGCCCCCCCCCACAAAATCACAGTCCTACCCCAAGCTTTAGCTTTAGCACTAGATATGGAACCACTACAAAGATAATTGATAATTTGACCTTTGACATCTCCCCCTTTCTGTCATTTATTCAGGTCCGCCCACAGAGGAGCACCTCTTGCAGAATACGCTGTGGCCGGAAAAACAGAAGCTGTACGGTCACAGCTACGAGATCTTTAGTGTGGCCAGTCACCCGTTGGGGAACATCGTTGCATCTGCCTGCAAGGTAAGTGTTGACCCCCTTGCAGTGACCCCACACCGGGCTGCTGTCTACCCATGAACTGCCATGAAAGTCAAAGATATAATAATAATACAATAATAGAAGCTTCTTATGTAGCGTTCATATTCGTCACTCAGTGACGCTCAAGGTGCTTCAACATTCAGTATTTTCCTGCAAGGTATTGTGGAGCTACCTTTTGAAGTATGAGACCTAGTCCTTTACATAGCACATATAATGGTTTACAAGGTGCTGTGGTGCAATATGCTGCCAATCAAACCAGGAACACCGGGGCGAACCCCTTCTTTTTCCTCAATAAGTGCACTTGGTTCTTTTACGTGCATTACACAACACAAGAGACCTACGGCTTTACGCACCATCCGGTGGTTTCGGAATTCGGGAGACTTTTTAGCTCTGAAAAGAACTGTCCTGCTCATTAACTACTACCAGGGCGGAAGGTAGGAAATCGGCCTGGACTACTACTTTAGCTTTGTGGATCGAGGGGACTTCTCGTAATTAACTGCACTGCCGCGGAGTGAGTCTCCCGAATTTCCCCCCCCAAAAAATCTACTTCGCGGTAGCACAACATATAGCAAGACAAATTCTCTAAAGAACAAATCCTAATGCAAACCGAATATACATTGATACCTCACCATGCAATGCCTCGAAAACCATAAACACTGATCTGTTGTTCAATGGTAGGCCTCCAAGGCGGAATACGCGACCATCCTTCTGTGGGACACTACAACATGGCGCCAGCTAGGCGAACTACCAGCCCACTCCCTGACCATCACCCAGCTGGCGTTCTCCCCCAGCGGTAGACGCCTTCTAGCAGTGTCCAGGGACCGGACCTGGTCAGTGTTTGAAGAGAAGGAACACAGCGGAGAATCAAAAAAAGGCAAGCCTGTGTTTGTTTTCTCGCATAAAAAGAGACCTATAATAATACTAATAATACTAATAATGGATTTATAGAGCGCCTTATGCAAGCCTCAAAGCGCTTTACAGTAAAACAATAAGTAAACAATTAAGAACAATGCAAAAACATTAATATGAAATTCAAGTGAATTGGGCGAATTTAAGGCAAAAAGTGAATGGTCATAAATACACTAAAATACCTATACATAAAAGCTCTGCCCTGATACATTTGCTGATCACAACCATGACTTCACAACCTAAACATTTTCAATAAAGTTTTTAAGAGCTACCTTTCTTCACTCTGTCAGTATTCTTTTTGACTTTATATTGGGGGGGGGTGGCTCTGGGCTGAAAATTTTACAAAGCAATAAGATTCATCTTAAGATGAGTTGTCAGTATGGCCACGGTGAGTTGTATTGTGACATCACACTTTGCTTAGCAATTAATATTGATATGCACTTAATAACAATCTGAGCCCATTGTGAAATCAAGCCCAGGTTTTTTTTGTAGCCTGTCTGGTGCAATCTAGCATGTTGGACTCAAGTCCTGATATCCGAGTCCCTGTGCACGCTTGAGGCACAATGAGCAGTATTGGCGTGGCTGTCGGTGCTGCATACTCCCAAGGAGTGAAGGGATATTTGGTTTGACAGTGCCTGATAACTCCTACTATTATTAACATTACACGTATTGCACCTCAGGTTGTCCGTATGCGTTGGTTGCCTGCACGGACAAGAAGACGGCTCTTCATACCCGGATTATCTGGTCAGGTGCTTGGTCACATGATGACCGGTACTTTGCCACAGGATCAAGAGACAAGAAGGTCAGTGCATGTGCTGGATCTAGTCCAAGTATTTATGGATTTTATAAACACAGTTTCTGATTTGTTGAGCTATTATTTTTAAATTCATTGTTCAAGAATTTATTCTTTGTTGGGAAACTTTTTTACAGATATTAAAATTTTCTTTTAAAGGTTATCATCTGGGGTCAGAGGTCGTCTGGCCAAGAAGATGCATCGCCAAGCTGCCTTGGGAATTACCGGGCACGCTCAGTGCCCTTTGACCTGAAGGATGCTGTGACGGCAGTTGACTTTGCTCCAGTGGCTAGGAGCAGTGGGAGGTAAGCATCACTGATACTGTACATGTACACATTAAACACTGGTACCACAGACTGCCGCAAGGTACTATACCTTCCAGGCTGAGCATTGGGTGCATGGGTTTCTTCTATTTGTACAACTGGTGTTATGTGGAAACCCCAGGTCTTGTGTACAGTGGACTTGGTCTTCACAGTCTTCTGTGGTATTTTGTGGCATGGGCCAGCTGGGCAGGAGAGTATACCAATAGTAAGTAATAGGATGCAAAGTGGGGGTAAACCCTGCCATCTGCAACTCTGATAATGTTTGGGCATTTCAAACAGCTTTCAGAGATAACACCACACAAATTACTCACGGTTGCTTAATCCAGTTGGGTTTGCGTTAAACAAAAGTAATCTCTCTGGAGTTGCGCTGATTTTGAATAGAACCGGTGGTGTAACAACTCAATGTTTCGATCAGTATGCTCTGATTGTCTTCAGGAGAAGTGTATTTCACTAGTCTTCTCGCTGAAGACGATCAGAGCATAATGATCGAAACGTTGAGTTGTTACACCCCTGGTTCTGTTCAGAACCACCACAACTCATGTTCAGATCATAACCATGGTGTTACCACAAACCCTACTAGATTGTATTCCCACCTTTGCAAAGTTTCAAGTCCTACACAATTGATGATATATATTTTCTTCTTCTCACCAGTTACATATTAGCAGTTGGTTTAGAGTCAGGATTAATGTCTGTGGCGGAATGGAACCCCCAGACGCCAAATAACTGGTGCACGTTTGTCTGCATTCAACCACAGTAAGTCTACACGGTCTTTTGCTATTGTTGTTCCATTATTTCCTTTTTCCCCTCAACTTTTAAAGACTGGCTCTGCAGCTGGGCAGTCCATAAAACGTCTTCTGATGGCCCATGATATTTCAACAATCGTTTTTTAATATGCCAATCAAAAGAAGCATCAATCCCCACGACTTATTCTTCTCTACTCATTGACAATGACTTTGTCCTTCCACCAGACTCTGTCACACGATGACCGTCAAGCGGCTGAAGTGGAGACCAAAGGTCGAGGTCGGGACGATGCAAAGCCTGATGGGATTGCGTCCCTCCAGCTGGCTAGCTGCAGCTCGGACAGCAGTGTCAGGATTCACGATATCGAGATCAACTCCTTATGACAAGAACAATGTTGATATTAGGAACCTGAAAGATTTGGCGAGGTAGGGAGACTGATGGGGTAAGAGCAGGGCCATTGTGACTGCCAAGTGGAGGTGATTTCAAGCAAGATTCAATAAAAGCCACATGTGAAAGTTTCAGCTGAATACAGTGTTTACTTGCTGAGAAATCGGCAAAAAACCTGTCACTGTATTTCCGCAAGAACGTCGAATCCGTCCACAATGAGTGAGGTGACAGCAGGTACCCACCGCATTCTCCGCAGAATTCACGAACGAACACTAACCCTCAGAAATCTGATGAATCATTTCTCAGATCATTTCTAATCAACGAGGGCATTCCAGACGGAATAATTTTCACAGGGTGCTTACTACCATAACCATCTTTATAGCAAGTATTACCAAAGTATAAGCCTACCTTCAAAGGGAACTGGACAGTGTGTCGTGGTGGAGCATTCTGGTGCACCGATTCACCAAGTCTTGACATTTTTGTCACGGCGGAAATACAATGAAGTATTGTGGTGTTGTGTAGAAATGGTCTTTGCCTACTGAATGAGTTACTACACTACTACTTTGGTGGTGAGCAGTAAGTTGAGGGTACACGCTTTTCATTTTCCTGCATAGCCACTTTATGTAAGCCTTGCATGAGAGCCAAGTTACAAGAGGGGTCAAAGGGTCAGGACGGTTACCTCCACCCCCCCCCCCCACCCCCAGCAAGACTTGGGGAGTAAAACACACATGATGGCGAGGGGAGTCACATGACTCATAGTGGGTATGCATATGTAAACCAAGCAAGCAAGCGATGCACAGTGTGCATGGAAAAGCATGACTACTTCAAAGTGCTGCTGCCGAATGGTTTGAAGCAGTCAGGCTTTTCCCATAGACACAGCAAGTCGCTTGCATGGTTTGTTTGGCTTTGTGTACCCACTATGAGTCACGTGACTCCTGCCGCCTAATGTGTCTATTGGGGGGTATGTTTGCAACATTTTTTGTTGACCGACCAATCTGAATCATTCAACTGCACAGGTTTATTAACTCGTTGACTGCCGGTCACAGATTCGTAGGGCGTTCCCATTTGCCAAGTGCAGTGCGCATACGTGCATACCAAATAGCTACTATACACAAAAAAATTGAACATACACATTCTAAGGATGTATGTCCTCACCACTGCCAGAAGCGTATTCGTTGCGTGCTCAGTGATGCCAGTGTATTCAGATAACAATACAAAGCCCTTTCATTCTCTACGAGTATACTCGTAGTGGCAGAAGCGGTTACACCTGTTACTACGAATATACTCGTAGGCGGCAGTCAACGTGTTAATGCATGTATAGCATTCAGGGATTTGCCCTTAAATTTTTCAGTGACTGGCCGGCAGGACCAGAGAGTTTGACATCTCAACAGTCCGCCAGCCTTTTCGCTGGTCCAAATTGACCACTTGGACAGAATTTTGACTGGTCCTCAGAAATTATAACTGGCATTTGGCAGTGCACAAAAAACATGTAACATGCAGAATTGATGGACGTGAGATAATGTTGAGACCAAATGTATCCACTGCCTTTAAGGGAGATTGCTGGTATTAAATAACTGCATAGAATCGATGTGTGTAGATTATACCATGCCCAATATGTAGCAGAGGAGGTCACCCCCTCCCCCCCCTCACATGTTCTTATATCCCCTCTTGTACAGAAGTAACCCACACTCTTGAAAATCCTCTCAAGAATTCCTGAGATTCCCATATCAAAATCAAGGGTGATGGGGGTGTGATACACCATGCTACATATCGAGCACAAATTAGTGTACATGAATAAAAATAATCAGTAAGCCTTGTACATTACAAATTAAAATGAGTATCTGAAATAATAATTGAACACGTTTCAAGTGTCATTCTTTCACTTTTACTGTGAATTCTTTTTGTTGCATCAATTTAAAGACAACAGCTCAATAAGACAACAGCTCAATAAGACGACTCAATAAGACATTTATTGTTAATGTTTTTCATCGCATCGATTTAATTAAGCCTTTAAACACTACAGGGGGGGGGGTGGGGAGGGTTGTTGTCCTAAGTTGTCAAAATGTTTAAGGTTGTACAGTACTGATGTGCTGTAGATGTTTTGGTCATCTTCTGTTATCGATGCCATTTCACTATTTCCGTCAACATGATCAACAGCAGAATCATGTGTACATGATTATTTCCTTCACTATAAAGCTTAGAAATTGGTCCTTAAGTATGCCGCTTTAGAACTACACAAAATGTAATGTAATGATGCTACAAAACAACCTCTGAGAATACATTCAAATAGTACAATAGTCTTAACAAGTGAACGTATTACTAATATCACATATCAACAGCAGACAGTGTGATTACAACATGATATTGTTTTCTCGCTGAACATGTTTCACTATAAACAGCTTTATGAAATTACAGTACAACCTCTTAGAGATTATACATGTCAAATAGTATATAGTCTTGTTTAGTGAACCTATCTACTAATAAGGTACTCTCAAGGCACTTGAACAAACAGAAACATTGTAAGACAGGTTTATGATTTTTTTGAATTATGAGACCAATTTATGCAGCACCTTTATAAGGATTTACAAGGTGCTGCTTTGCATTCAGAAGCCACTGCCAGAAACATCGAGCCAAACCCCCTCTCTTAGGTTCTTTAACGTGCATTACCACAACACACGGGACCTACATTACGGCTTTACGTCCCTTCCAAAGGACGAAGCAATAATAATTATTTTATTTTATTTTTTATTTTTGTTTGTAGCTGCTTGGTACCTCTAAAAAACAGTGTTTCACTGAGAGGTCTCTCTAGGGTAAAGAGGAAATAAATAAATAAAATAGAATTAAGTATCTTGCTTGAGGACACTAAGTGTCACGACCGGGACTTGAAACCCATACTCTGCTGAGCAGAAACACAGGAGCTTGATGTTTTAACTAGCTACTTGTTTTTTTACACAGCAGGAATTTCCAGGGGTTACAGTTCCTGGGAATTGACTTAATGAGTGTATATAATACGGCCTTCAGGGGTATCTAATTCATTCATGGCCTGCTTCATTATTCATAAACTATTACATAGCTACACCCCAAGATATTTTAAAAGACTTGTAGTCGACAAAATTACTTAGCATAATTAAAAAGCACATAGCTATGGACAGATAAGCAGAGCCCGAATACAATGTACATAGAGCGGCCAAGTTAACAAATTTATTGAGCACAGAAAATCTTGCTCATCAGAAATTGGTCAAAAAATACATTTTAAAACACTTTAAGTATAGTTAGACTATTGCTGCAATTTGGTAAGTGAGCGACAACGCTTAGCATTGTGGGCAATATATTTTGGGCTTGGCAAGCAGCTACATTACATTACATTCTGATTGGGGGTCAGTTTCCCAACCTAAGCCCCATATTACAACTTTGGGGCGTAGACCCATAAATTACGATTACTGAGCTTACACTGTCAACGGGAAATAATCTCTCATTAAACTTAAAGAACCTATAAATATAGGTACATATGAACGATACATCGTTGTTGTTTTTTGGTTTTTTTACCCTGGCACCAAGCATTGCGTACTCAATACTTTTTCAAATCCTGAAGAAAAATAACTACAGGCCGAGCTACTTGGGTGAGATTCCAAGGTAATCAAGTTAATCATAATAACTTGGATGCATGATGGCTCTGTAATCCAGTCGCAGTCACTATTTCAAAAAACAAATCCACGATCGTTATAGTTGACCTCTTGAGGAGACCTTTTACGGAGATGTCGTACTTTGTCTGCGGCTGGTACGGCCGTCGTCGTTGACACGCCACAGCCAGTTCCCGCAGCCGTCTGGCGCCCCTACAACATCTAACTGGAACTCCCCGTTGTGGAGTTGTTTGTCATAGGGGACGCTGGCCCCATTCTTCCGCAGGACCAGGGTGAAGGGTGTTTGGACTTTCTGCATAGAGACAACATTATACCACAAATTCAGTGTTATCAACATACAGTGAAAAAAAAGAAAAAAAGATTAACCTTTTATATAAACCTTGGGCCAATTTCATAGAGCATTTTAAGCAGCAAACTTTGTTTAACAATTTTCTGCTTAATAGCAAAAATAAGCAGGATACCAGTCACAGATTGTACATGTGACATGGTGTTTTGGCTGGTAACCTTACTCTGGTAAGCATAACTTTATTGTGCTTAGCTGCTTTTTATGCTTAAGCAGCTGTATGAAATTGGGACCAGGCCTTGAATTACACCATTGCCATGGAGGCCATGGTCTCTTAGGCCCTGGTCTTGTCATTGGTGCTACTTCAAAAGTTTCCCCATAGATTTTCCAAAGGGAGTGTCCTTTGCAAAATAAAATTGGCCTTGCCCTCTTAACAATGAAATTCCAGGCCCGATACACTGGTACCACAGACTGCCACAAAGTACCGTACCTTCAGGTATTGGGTGCATGGTTTTCTGCTGTTTGTACAGCTGGCCCTGCATTGGCCGCCATCATTGATGTCAAACAATGCAAGTGTGCACGCATGTTCGCGCTGCGCACGACTCTCAGTCACAAAAGCTCTTTATTGACCTTAGTGAGGGGACTGGTTTGGGCTTGTTATGTCATTATGCAAGGGGTGTCTTGTCCGGAAACACTCCATGGCTTGTGTACTGTGGACTTAATCTCCGCAGTCCCCTGTAGACTGTTGGGGCACAGGCCAGTTGGGCAGGAAAGTACACCAATAGTAGGGTTCATTTAATGTCGGAAGTAATTAGTAAACTTGCCGATACAATAATGTGTAATTCTCTTTTGGGAGGAGTGTCGGCATCTTCAGGAGAACTCTCATCCCATAGGAGGTTTACACATGGGTTGTACCCACAAGTTTACTAGTAATAGTTACTTCCTAGGGTTGTACCCGCAAGTTTACTAGTACTAGTTACTTCCTATTATCCACACCATGCAAAGCTTCACACATCACTTCTTATGTTGTCCTTTTTTTTCATACGAAATGATGGGAGTTTTTTGAGGATTTACAACAAACAAATTTTCAGTAAAAAACATAAGACCAGGGAGTCGATTTTCACAAAGAGCTTAACTGTGTTATCAATCTTAATTGCTAAGCAAAATTGTGATGTCACCTACAAATCGCTATGGCAATATTGACAACTCATCATAGGATGAATCTTAGTGCTTTGTGAAATCTACCCCAGGTGTTGGTACACCCTACACAGACAAGAAGTAATAGTTCCACTCTCGATTCCCACACAAGAAGATAACAGAAGAAGTTTTGTACCTTTGCGAAAGTTGCTGCTGCCACCTCACTGACCGAAAACCCAGAAGAGCATTTCATTTTGAAACTACTAACATCTGGGTCCGAGCTACCAGTGAAGACGGTCACAGACGTCTCTGCAACAGACAAAGACAAAAAATAAACTGTACAAACTGAAAGCTCACCGACTGTAATGTTCATAGCAGTACCAGTCCCCCCGAGAAACATGTTTGCTCAAAGTCCAGTCAAAGTTGAAGAAATAGCATCAAAGAGACCTCCACATGTCACTGCTGCTTTGATTGCGGCAATCACTAAAACAAGCCTGTAAAAAGTGGAAGTGTTGCGTTCCCAAGCGGTCAAGTGCTGCCCTTTAAATTTCTGCAAAAGGTCTGCATATTTTTTACGCATAAAGATCATGTCCTGAATTGACAAAAAGGTTCACATATTAACATAATACACATGTATCTGTATCCAAAAGAAATTTCTGTTCAGGACTATTTTCCATTTTGGGGTAAATAAAGACAAAAATTGACTAGAACGGGATTCGAACCTGCAGCCTCTGGATTAAAAAGCCGGCACTCTACCAACTGAGCTGTCTAGCCCTAAGGTTGGGGGTCTCCCTATTTTGTCAATATCTTTGCACAGGGGTCGGGGGAGGGGATGGTTGGCAGTCAGAAGCCTTACAACTTGTAACTGCCGTGTAGCCAGGGAAGCGGCAGCAGAGGGGTCACCTTTAAGGGGATGCAACTTTTTTTTTCAAATATCAAGTTATAATGACCAGTTCCCTACTTAAGGAACATTACAGAATTGGTAAGAAAAAAACTTAGTGAGCTCAGTGAGCGTTTTATTCATTTGTTGAATCTATATGATTTCATGCAAATGTGTAATCGGTTTTTCACTATTTTCTCGCGACCCAGATGGCCGATCGATCTCAAACTTCTACAGGTTTGTCAGTTTATGTATATGTATATGGTGAATTACATAAAGAAATGCCAGCAACTGTTTTGTTAGCAAAAACCAATTCTGTAATGTTCCTTTAAGTGTTTAATACAAAGCCAAGGCCGATAACACCGTATTGAACGATAACATTGTCTGTTGGTTGTACTTACTTAAGGAGTTGTAGCTGCTGATACCAATCTCTGAAGAAACCCCCGGGGTGATGGACCGAAAACCAGAAGTTCCGCTTCTCCTGGCGCCAAAACCGCTGGGGGCTCTATTTGGAGTTGAGGGACTGCTGGAAGGCTCAGCCTGAAGAGAAGAAACACAATAAAAATAATATGAAGTTCTTATGAAGCGCTTTATTATCCCTTATTATTATTTTTCTTCAAGGTATGCTAGTTTACATTTATTATCATAGCACCTTGTAGGGGTTTACAAGGTGCGTGGCGCAATCTGCAGCTAAGTATACCAGAAAACACCGGGGGCAACCCCTTCTCTTTGCGATAAGTGTACTGGGTACTATTACATGCTTTACACAACACAAGGAACAAACGGTTTTACGTTCTGTCCAAAGGGCTGAGCAATGTCGGTTAAGTGTCTTGCTTAAAGGACCCAAGTGTCAAGACCGGGACTCGAACCCACACCATGATGCTCAGAAACACCAGAACTTTGAGTCCAGTGCGCTTGACCGCTCCACCACAAGACAAACAGATTCATGCTTGTGCTCACAAAGCACAGGACTTTACATTTTGTTTTTAACCCTCTACTGTCAGTGACTCTTGGCAACATTTTTCAGTGAGTTGACCAACCATTTGAAACCATTCGATTGCCAAGGTTGTGTATGGTGGCACAACTGTGCACAGAACTAACTGTGTACTGTGTACATGCATTCCCTCATGGTGTCATATTGCAGGCTGGCATAGTTTATCTACAGGTGTATCATTCAAATCACAGTGAATGATATTGAATGGTCAGACAGCAAGAGGGTTAAGAGAAACCAAAAACAAGGAAATCAGCCGATCAGCTGAAAAGTCTATGCCTGGCTTTTGTTACTGAACTGTTTCAAGCAAGTTCCAGTCGACCATTACATCCTTTTTTAGTACAGCAGGTAGGTGATTGGATTGTGCCCTTGATGATACAAACAGCATGGCATTTGGCCACAGTCGGAGTGTGTCATGACAAAGATTAATTGGCTATAGGACCATCGCAGATTTGTCTTTTTGACAAATAAGCAATGGCAGCCATTTTGAAGATTTTGAAAATTACTTGTTATTTCCCTACATACACTTTTTCAAAGGATAAAATCTGCGACGGCCCTAAAGCCAACTATATTTCTAGTGACATACTCCAGAATGTAGCAATAATAATAGTAGTGGCTTCTAATAAAGCACTCCAATCCGCCACTCAGTGACGTTCACGGCGCTTCAACATTATTATACAAATGGTCCTGCAAGGTGTGTGGAGCTACTTTTTGAAGTATGAAATCTTTTCCCTTTACATTAGGCACCATGTAATGGTTTACACGGTGCTGTGGCGCAATGTGCCGCCAATCAAACCAGGAACAAGTTATACGCTTGTATCATCGAGGGCGCATTTCCCCTAAATATTTTCCCTGTCTGCCCCACTATTTAACATCTGTGGACCTCGGATCCTCACCTGGCATGCGGATTGGACTTCCAGTCGATACCCGATTTCATGTGTTTTCCCCTCCCACCGTCTATTAAAAAAACTGACATTTCTCCACCATTTTCTCTAGGCAGCCGAGCGTATCGATACCTCTCGTCACTAAACCCCTGAAAGGGAAGCACTGGGGAAAACATCGCTGATTTGGCTAACCAAAAGTGACTGCTCTGCACGCACACTTGTTAACAACTTTCGAGCACTTTAGGACGCTTGTATGGCCCTTAGTACAAGCGCGGTAAAAAATCCAAGTTTTTTTGCGCAATTCACCTCAAATGAATCGTGTTTTTACACGGTCACCCTAAACTGCGTACAGTTTAGACATGGCACAAGATCAAAGAAGAATGAGAGGGGACCAGTTGATGAATGACTTAATGACTCTTTTGATTGCACGCTCTGCGTACGTCTCTAACACAGAATGAATCAATATCTACTATGTTTGGATATTTATTCAAAGTCAAACTTCAAGGGGTTATGATCGAGCATTCTGGCATTCTAGGATAAAAGTGGTACGATGAGATCATACACATCAGGGAGCGAGGTTGGCTTTTTTCCTGGTACAAAGTTCTACTCACTGAGTCAAAGACAGTCCGTGAGTGAGGCCGTTCCATTAAGCTGGCGTCCAACTGTCGAATGGAACTCTCCTCAAGCTCCAGCGAGTCATCTGCAAAATAAAAAATAACATTGTTGAAGAGAAACCTCCACAGCAACAAAACAAAATGAAATGCAACGGACAAAACAAAATGAAATGCAACGGACCGATCCATTCATGCGACTGAACAATCACAACCGAGATTACTCCTCCCCATTCATGCGACTGACCAATCACAACCGAGATCACTCCTCCCCATTCATGAAACTGACCAATCACAACCGAGATTACTCCAGCCCATTCATGCAACTGACCAATCACAACTGAGATTTCTCCTCCCCATTCATGCGACTGACCAATCACAACCGAGATTACTCCACCCCATTCATGCGACTGACCAATCACAACCGAGATTACTCCTCCTCAATTATGCGACTGACCAATCACAACTGAGATTACTCCTCCCCATTCATGAAACTGACCAATCACAACCGAGATTACTCCAGCCCATTCATGCAACTGACCAATCACAACTGAGATTACTCCTCCCCATTCATGCGACTGACCAATCACAACCGAGATTACTCCAACTCATTCATGCAACTGACCAATCACAACTGAGATTACTCCACCCCATTCATGCGACTGACCAATCACAACCGAGATTACTCCTCCTCAATTATGCGACTGACCAATCACAACTGAGATTACTCCTCCTCAGTTATGCGACTGACCAATCACAACTGAGATTACTCCACCCCATTCGTGCGACTGACCAATCACAACCGTGATTAAGCAGTCTAAAGTCAGACACCTTGACATCCCAAGATGCATAAACTTGCACACGGTTTTTGCCTCTTCTAGCTCCAAAGTAGCTGTATGTTTGAAGTGGAGGTTGTACGTAAATGTCGTTAAGAGGCATCCGTGGTTTCAATGAGGGACCCTGCTCTTTGAGCGACATACAAATCAAAGGCAAGTCTGGACAGTAGTGAGAGTCATTCTTGACAAAAAAAGTCTGTGACTGGGATCCAGATCTTCAGAGGTTTTTTTATATATTTTTTTAAAACGAAATATCGCGTAACTCACAAGGCCGGAAAGGTGAGGGCTACACTTAACTGATTTGTGCTTTTGACCCAAATCAACTGTCACCAGGGGCACGTTGCCACCTACTCCTGGGGCTGAAACAAGGTTACCCCCCTTCGCAGTCCGTAAGGATGTAGGCATGGGTATCATTCACTAGGGCAGAATGCACTACCTTCCCAACTTTTTACGAAGCAATTATGGTTAAGTGCCTTGCTCAAGGGCACAAGTGTCATGACCAGGATTCGAACCCACACTGTGCTGCTGACAACACCAGAGCTTGGGTCCGCTGAACTAGACCACTCGGCCACGACATGCCACATTGAAAGGATGGCATTTCCACCTTTTGGTAGCTTCCGGAATTACAGATGCCAAGGAGGCTTTTGGAATCAGTATCCTCATCGCTAGAGGAGTAGATCAAAGAGCATTTGAAGAAAAAAATATGGCATTTTTTGTTCACCAGGCAGACTTTAAAAAGTCTGTATTCAGATAAAAAAGTCTGAAATTTCTAATCCCTGCAATACACTATAACCAAAGTGAGGCTGGTGGGGAAAAGAGTCTGGCCCATTTATGTAAAGCTGGAATCAGTATCCATTCATTGCTATCGAATACAGGGTTTGTCTACCAGGCAGACTTTACAAAAGTCTGTATTCAGATAAAAAGTCTGAAATTTCTCATCCCTGCAATACACTGTAACCAAAGTGAGCTGAGGGAAAGAGTCTGGCCATTTATGTAAGCTGGATCAGTATCCATTCATTGCTACGAATACAGGGTTTGTTTACCAGGCACTTTAGAAAGTCTGAATTCAGACATAAGTCTGAAATTTCTCATCCCTGCAATACACTGTAACCAAGTGAGGCTGAGGGGAAAAGAGTCTGGCCATTTATAATAAGGACCAGTATTCATTCATTGCTATCGAATTCAGGGCTTGTTTACCAGGCAGACTTTAGAAAGTCTGTATTCAGATAAAAGTATCGTAAACTTGGGTGTGATCCCTGGCTACACAGCAGTTAACGGTTGTATGGCTTCTGACTGGCACCCCCGAACAAAGATATTGACAAAATAGGGAGACCGCCAACATAGGGCTAGATAGCTCAGTTGGTAGAGCGCCGGTATGTTAATCCGGAGGTCGTTGGTTCAAATCCCGCTCTAGTCAATTTTTCTTTGTTCAACCCCATACTATTTGAAATTTACCCAGTCAGTTTCCCTTGTGGTTCATTACTTGACATTCAGATAAAAGTCTGAAATTTGTCATGTCTGGAGCTGTCGGAAAAAGTACTGCGTAAAAATTATATTAACACAAAATTTAGCTCAATGCCTTTTTTGAGAGCTACTGATGACACTGGTGCCAAACCACATAGAGCTGATGACACTGGAGCCAAACCACATAGAGGAGGCCTTGCTTCTGATGGAGTGACATCACAGACAGAATACCGGCTTTTATGCAAATTGTTAACTATGAATATTCAGAGACGAGCATCATCGAGTACTCAACTCAAAATGGAAATGCTTTTCATCTTACCATGTTGGTCTCCAGTCTGGTCTTGCATGAAAGCTGCCTGGCTGTTGACTGGAGACGGGCTCTTAGAAAGTAGCTCCTTAAGACCCAGTAGTGGACTTGCATGATCGGCAGCGAGGCTGGTGCCATCTCCGATGTCATCCATGGCCGAGGCGCCATCAATTTCGTCGGGACCAAGCGCTTGGACGTCCATGTTGAACTTGGGTGCATGTGGCAATAGTGGTCCTGCATGATTGGCGGCAAGGCTGGTGCCACCTCCGATGTCATTCAAGGCCGGGGCGTCGTCTTTGTTGCAGTCACGTCCGTTTATGTCAAGACCAGGACCGTACATGTCCAAGTCGGGTTCGTACAAGCCTGAAGCAGGCCCGTACAGGTCTTCGTCGCCTCCTGGTTGTCTCGGCGGCTCTCCAAGGATAC
The DNA here is from genome assembly GCA_032158295.1 of Pycnopodia helianthoides. Classification (NCBI taxonomy): domain Eukaryota; kingdom Metazoa; phylum Echinodermata; class Asteroidea; order Forcipulatida; family Asteriidae; genus Pycnopodia; species Pycnopodia helianthoides. The sequence goes on along the minus strand of CM063263.1, from coordinate 9,071,256 downwards.
TGCGAGACAGGTGTAAATACGACAAAATTAAAGATCATGTCACCTTGCTACTCAAAAAACAGTGACCTTCTGCATTCCAGGGCATCTCATGGCAGGCAAGATATCATCACAACTGAACCAAGAAACCATTCATTGTGCAATTTCATCTTTATTTCAGCTGAAACTAATCTGTTGTCGGGAGAAAGGTGAACAAGTTTTTTTCAAACTAAAGCTTAAGACTAAATTTAGTAATAAAAAAATAATCATGACATCACCAGGAACTGAATTCAAAGCTTATTACTTCAAAAAAAAATACCTTGAACCACATGTCATAAATTCATAATCACTATTGACACAAGAAACCATTCATTATGCTATTTCATCTTCAAAGCTGGAGTGGAGTAGACTCCATGTAACATGATCAATTGACAAAGCAGATTCTGGACACCAAGGTTTCTAGAACTGTAAACCCTGACCCCAGCAGGATAACCCTTGACCCCACCCCCACCCCTCCCCAGCCCCACCAACTAAAAATTACTTTTTGGGAGGATTCTGCACCGCATCCTCTACATCGTAGAACTGCGTTATGTCCAGGCTGTCATTTTCATCTTGAGAGTCAGCTTGCATGGAAACGTGAAAGACGTCCCTCTGTGGTCCTCTCGGGGTGCACGGAGTGACAGGCTCGTTGCACATGGCCTCTGGCATGCCGAAGGGGGCTTCAGGTGGTGGCTTCAGCTCCTCCTCGCCGACGGCTAGCACGTTGTACAGCTCATCCACTACACAAGAAGAAAAAAATTGAGCACATTGAGCCGTTGTGCAAGATTAAATGACACGGATCAAGACACAACAAGAATTGTCTGAACCCGGCAATTTTCTTCACAATCTCAGGGTGAATTCGCCGCTTTGTCTGAAGACGAGTCCAAACTGGTCAAGCTAAGGTCATATCCTAGTTTGAGGCAACGGCTAGGGCTATGGCTGTTGCCAAGGGTGTCGCCCAGGACATCCTATACTTCAACGCAGGACCAGAGATCCAGCCGTAGCCGTGTCCGCCAATGCACGTATGTTCATTTGGTAATTTGGAAACAGCACCCCACTCAAATCGTTGTGAAAGAACTGAGGCTACGGATGAGCATTATAGCCTGGCCCCTCTTCCAGACAATGATTGTTACTAGCCATATCTGATGCAGTATACGAGGAACGTGGTGACTCACCGAGGTGTATCGGGAAGTCCTCCAAGACTTGTGCTGCTGAGGGTCTGTCGCAGAAATCGCTCACAAGCCCAGATTCAATGAACTTCTCAACTCTTGGATCCGTGTTGGAAGGAACATCCTGCAGCGGGGCTGGACTGCTTGCGATCTGGTACCCAAATCATGAGAAATTGTATTATGTTATTATAATATCATTATCAAATTATAAGATTTAATCTTGGCATATTTTAGCAGAAGGTTTGTTGTCTTTACTTGGTTAAGTCATGGTTTCATTTGTGACAACAACGCTCTCAACAACAACAGCAAATTCCGAACCTTAATCTCACGGTTGGGCATAGAAAGGTTTCTGATTTCCGGTGTAATTTAGGCCAAGTGCTGCAGCAAGCACCGTCATACTTACAAGGTATATCTTGAGTGTGATGCCTTTAAACCGTCGGCACCACGGTGGATGTCCACTGATGGCGCAGATGAGCGTGCAAAAGGCACTCCAGACGTCCACTTTTCCATTAAACGATTCGCTTCCTGCAAATGTTTAAAAAAATATCAAAGACCCGTCTTTAAACCGTTTCTTAGTTCAAGCCCCTGGAGTACCTTAGTGGTAGAAATGTGTGCCATTATATAAGACTCTGGTATAATTAGGTGTTTGGAGCAACGCTCGGAACACCTCTTGTTTTTGTTCCGTTTTTTTTTCTTCTTTTTTTCTTAATACTTCTCCTGCTTCTCTCCGTCGATTGTCCTAAAACAAAAGCACCCTTCCCAAGGTCATATGAACTTGAAACTTCACATATAGTTAGATAGTCATTTGGAGATAAAACTGCTTCAGTTACGTCATGCTGACAACATCAGGGGTTGATTTCACAAAACTCTTCCTAACTTAGGACTAGTCCTAGGCAATGCTGAGAGATAGGACTAGTCCTAAGTTAGGACCAGTACTTAGGACTAGTCCTATCTCTTAGCATTGCCAAGGACTAGTCCTAAGTTAGGAAGACTTTTGTGAAATCGACCCCAGGTGTCCAGTAACATTATATATAAGTTTAATATTTGAAAAAAATCATCGGAGAGGTCTTCTACAACTTAACAAACTCTACACAGAGTGTGACCCCCATTTGACCTTGACTTCCGGTTCAAAACGGAGGTTGAAAATTTCAAAAATTCATATCTCAAGAACTGCTTATCATTTTTTAGCATAAATTTTGCATCAGGCTATAGATCTGTGAGCCTGCTCAAACATTTACACAAAAATGACAACATTTTAACTTTAACATCTGGTCAAAACCGGACGTTAAAGCGCACGTGTCTCTTGACCCACATTGATAACGCATGCTAGTGGAATAACACACACACGTACACTGTACATACAGTTTAGTGCACATGTACTGCGTATGGTACAATGTACAGCATACACATGTACATGTATGAATACATTAAATCAAAGTTTATTATTTCAAAAGAATTTACATTGCCTTCCAGCAAGTAAAACCATGTCTCTCAAAGACATACAGTCCGATGGAAATCCAACAAAAAATTTGTCAAATCGGAGACTTGTTATCTGACTACCTGTCCTGAATTAGTTTTGACAAGATCCCTTACTTGCAATTTCAGGTGCCATGTAGCACTCTGTGCCTTCAAGCTTCTTGGCCAGCATAAGGTCACCATCAAGGCGTTTGGCCTCTCCAAAATCAATAAGTCGGATGTGGTCAACATCATCTATCATAATGTTCTGGGCTGAAAGGAAATACAAACAAACAAAAAACTTTCAATGTCATCCACTGTGGTTTTGAGTGATAGTTAAACAATACCAGCCTACAATTGATCATGTGGTGAATGCATCTACAGGGTACACAGTCAACCCTCCCACTGTGTGTCTGTTCAATATCATCCACTGTGGTTTTAAACGATAAACTATGCCAGTCTACAGCGTATCTTGTGGTGAATGCATCTACACAGTAAACAGTCAACCCTCCTACTGTCTGACCCTTTAATATCATCCACTGTGGTTTAAAGCGATAAACTATGCCAGCCAGCAATATGATATAGTGAGGGGTCAAGGCATACTACATGTACCCGCATGTTTGTCAACACCATAAACCAAGGACTTCTCTTTGTTCTCACATGGTTTGGACTTAGATTTTTTTTTAAGCAAAAATTGGTTTTGAACAAAAAGCGAAGTGAAGATGTCCTCTCTCTGTCAAAACATCTGAGTCCCTTTTGTTGAAGTCCTCGGTTTCAACTGGTAAACGACCCCTCGCACACAAGAACACACACGTGCACAAATAATTCTGACACCAGTTGCTCAAAATGGCTTCGACATACGTTTGATGTCCTTGTGGACGATTCTCTTTCCGTGTAGCCAGTCGAGAGCTTCGAACAGCTGTTTGATAACGAACAGCGCCCTCCCCTGTCCAAGGACCGTCTCCTTCTTGATCAGCATCTGTAGGGACTGGCCTGGATGGTACTCGGAGAGAAAATAAACCATGTCGCCGCTCCTTATGATTCCAAGAAGACGATTGACGAAGCGCTCCACACTGCTCCAAATCAGAGCCTCGTTGGGTTCAAACTTGCTCAGAAGAACCTTAAAGGAACATTACAGAATTGGTAAGAATAAAACTTGTAAAATATACTTTTGATCAAAGATTTACACAAAACTGACACGGTCTAATGATGATGATAGTAGAAAACATCCCATGAAATATTTCTGTCTGAAATGCCATATTTGTTGAGAAATGAATAAACTAATTTTCCGATTGGAGTTTATCGCTCAGTGAGCGTTTTATTCATTTTTAAAATTTATATGATTTCATGCAAATGTGCAATCGGTTTTTTCACTATTTTCTCGTGACCCAGATGGCCGATCGATCTCAAACTTCTACAGGTTTGTCAGTTTATGTATATGGTGGATTACATAAAGTGCTTACACTGCCAGCAACTGTTTTGTTAGCAAAAAACAATTCTGTAATGTTCCTTTAAGTACAACACAATGCATCATTGGTATTTTGAAAGAGTATTGACCCGATAGACAGTGCAAGCCTCGCTTGTTGTGAAAAAAAGAGAAAACAATGAGTTAAGACAATACATTTCTATATGAAATCAAATCTTCTTTTCAAATTCTATTTATACAAAGTTCTTGAAAACAAAAGTAATAGCAATTTGTTATCAATACAATTTACAATTTCCATATAAAACAAAACATTTGTTAAAGTTAACATTGAAACAAAATCAAAAACTTGGGGCTAGGATGCCAATTTTTTAGAAACTCCATCTGCCAATCCTGCCTGAATTTGTGCGACCATGACGTAGGTTTCATGATAACATGGCAAAAATCTCTAATGTTAACAAGTAACCGGAAACGGAGGTCAAGTCTTATTTTTTGGTTTTCTTTATTGCTTCGTACATCTATTTTACTTTCATTTATGTCACGGCAAAATTGTTACTTTCTCAACAATAGGATAGAAATCGTATAGCCATAGACTACGTTAAGCTCAAGCATTTGAAGAAACAGAATCACGCACACGTAAAACAACGTACTAGAATCAATTTAGTGAAGACGGAGAACTTGTGAACTATCAAAATTAACTCACTCGTTTGGCGACGAAGTTGACCTTGCTGACTTTGTCCTGGATGAGATAAACATCTCCGAAGGTTCCTTTTCCAAGGAACATCAATTTGTCGTACTGTCCTCCATCCTTGTATCGACCATTTTTGGAGACCATCTCCTGGAAAACAAAATAATAAATAAAATAAAAAAGGAAAGAAATGAAACTGAAAAACTCCAACACTTTTATTTTACTTATTATGTCCTCGGGTCAGTGCAAAAAATGTTGCATCTTGAAAATTTTGTTTCCAACCTGTTGTGGTCCAACAAACCCCTGCGGTCCAACAAGGTCCACCCCTGACTTTCCGTTGTGTAGCCTGCACTGGCAGGCCCCGGAACAACTTTGGATTTCCCTCCATTTTTTTGCCGACATGCAAATGGCCGAGGTTTTTTATCCACCCGGACTTTCCATTGTGTAGCTTGCACAGGCAGGCACCTACCGTGATACGCTTATGTTTCACCCGTGCAAAGACCGAAAGTTTTGAAAAAAACTTGGTTTGTAAAATACTTTTCGGGGTGTTATTGTTTAACGATTAGCAGATTTTTTCGGCCGAGGTTCTGCAATCCACGGCGAGTGCCTACTCAACTTTCTCACACGACAACATCAAAATCATGAAACTAGTTATGAGAACCTTTGTTGTTTTCCTTCTGTCAAGTCAGGCTTTCACCGTGGCAAACATACTTTCATAGGAAAAACGATTACCCAAGAAGCCCCGACAGGTTCCGAAAAATAAAACGGCCGGTGTGCACGGACAACTTTTAAATATACCCACGTGAAGTGGTTAAAATAACTATGAAATCCTGCATAGAGTCTTACTTTGCAGAGCAGCACTCCATCCTGATCTTCTAGGAACCCGGCACACTCATGCCCATTTATCCTCCACACCAAATCCTCCAGGTCCCTCTGCTTTCCATAGCAGACTCGAGGGGCATCTGGACTCGGTCCAGCCGCACCTCCCTCACAGACACCATCTCCAAGGCCCTGAAGCATGTCACCCTGCAAGGCGTTTTTAATGGCATCTTGAGGATCCAATGAGGTTGGAGTTTTGAACGTCAAAGCTGGTGGGCCTCTTGGAGGGGGAGGTGGAGGGGGAGGGGGAGGTGGCTGTCTCTGGGGCAGACTGATCCGAGTCTGCCACCCATTATCATTATAGAACGTCTCTACGGCTTTTGAGTTGTGCCTGGTGGGAGGCATCTGTTTCGATCCATGTGGACAACTGTGGGTCCCATCAAGCATGTACTGCTGCATTGGCTCGTTGTCTCCAGCTGGCCCAGTGTTGTTCAACCTCCCAGGCTTGTCACTCTCGCTTAAAGACAGCTCTTCCAGCCCGGTCTGAAGCTCATCGGCTGTCCCAGAAGCCTCTCCAATCGGCAAGGGTGCTTGAGCACTCTGCTCTATTTCTTTCCGACGAAGTGTGGGCTCTCTGACAGCAGGAGCTTTGCGGTCACCACCTCCAAAGAGCAGGTCTTCATCATCTTCCTCAATTTTCATCTGGGACCCCGTCGGGGACCCTGTCTTCGCCTCTCCTCCATCAAAGTCTCCTGCAGCTGTTGTCGTCTGAGACTCTTGCTCGTCTTTCTTCTTCTTCTCCTTCTTCTTCTCCTTCTTCTCAAGGTCCTCACACTCATGAGGTCTCTTCGGCTGCATCTGACGAGGTTTCTTCCCATCATCCCCGTCGTCATCGTCTCCATCCCCTCTGTTCACGTTCGCCCCATTCGGCAACGGGGGGAGATTAACCATCATCTGTGAAGAACAGATGAATAAATATCATTTTTTAAAAAGGAGAACAAATTAATCACTCATAATCCAAAATGCTTTCCAGAAGAAGAAAAAAATCACCATCATCAAACTAGTAAGGGTTTTATCACCTGACCACTTTCTTTCCTTGGTTCGTCAGCTGGACAGGTCCCTTCCCCTCCATTGCTGCTGGTGTCTTTTGTGGAGCTCTTGGCTTTGTACAACTGGCAATCAGTAAGACGCTTTGATGGTTTTCCTGTGCATTGGAGTAAGGTATAATTTTCAAATACATTACATGGACACCTCCACTTTTTTAAAGTTGCATCTACACCTTTTCAACTTGGTTACCTTCAATAAAATGTGAATGTTTAGTGATTTTCTTTCAAGTTTATAATGTTTCTGATATTAGAGAAACTGAAATATATTGCCAACACAGGTAGTGCTTCAAACTCATTATACTAGTCACGATAATGCTGAAAGATTTGCCAATTTGCCAAGAGTGGAATAAAAGACAGGACCTTCTAAAACTTACTTTTGAGAAGCTTATCTTCCGACATCTTCTCATTCATTTGCTTCTGCTGTTGATGGACAGTTGAGATGACATCCTTGAGAGCTTCTGAAACAGAGACGCTGTCTTGCATCACATCAACATCAGCAGATCCTGTGCACAGGTCTGTAACATTGTTGGGGACCTCCATCGGCATCTCCTCATTCATTGGCTTCTCCTGCTGTTGATGGTCAGTGGAGAAGGCCTTCCTTGGAGCTTCTGAAACAGAGGTGCTGTCTTGCATCACATCAATGTCAGCAGATCCTGTGTACAGGTCTGCAACATTGCTGGCGACCTCCATCGGCATCTCCTCATTCATTGGCTTCTCCTGCTGTTGATGGTCAGTGGAGAAGGCCTTCCTTGGAGCTACTGAATCAGAGACGCTGTCTTGCATCACATCAATGTCAGCAGATCCTGTGTACAGGTCTGCAACATTGTTGTCGACCTCCATCGGCATCTCCTCAATCATTGGCTTCTCCTGCTGTTGATGGTCAGTGGAGATGACATCCCTGGGAGCTACTGAAACAGAGGTGCTGTCTTGCATCACATTCACGTCAGCAGAATTAACCTTAAGACAATCTGGCTGTGTCTCCGTTGCGTGTTTGTCAATCTCAATCTTTAGCTCCCCCTCCCCCTCATCACACAGTTTCTCCTTCCCTTCTTCGTCCAGAACTCCCTTCTCAGCTTTTCCATCCTCAACATTGTTACTGTCGACACATGTTTTCTCCAGTATCCCACTTGTGGAAGACTCATTTTCAAGGAAGGAGGCAGAGACACTCACTGAAAAGAGAGAAACATGGATAACAATGTTAAAACAATGGGAGTGACTGGCTGGTCATGGACGCCCCACTTTTTGCTCATGTTTGACACATTCAAGAATTCAAACATAAATAAATATTTTAAACTGAAATAGCCGAAACGGTATTTCAAAAAATTTTAACATATATTCAAAAGTTTTGAAAAGTTGAATCTCTGATTCATCATAAGCCGGCTGCACAGCAGGCAGACACAAGCTTTCCCCATTCTATTCTGTTTTGTGCTAGGCTCTCTGATTATGTAATTAAAAAACATCAAGAAACCTTGAGTTTCACAAAGTGCTCTACATGTAAATAGAACATTTTGTTTCATACTTACAATTAGTTTTTAATCCAATGTGGCTGTCTCTGCTTTCGCAAGAAACTGTCAACATCTGGCTAATGAAATTCTGCATTTCTTTGCAAAGGCCTTCCTCAAAATTGTCAGGAAGCCATGGATTGTTTGGTGGATGTCCATTGACTTCCGGAGTATGTCCATCGGATCCCTGGCTCTGATGCGGTTTTCCACACCTGAAAGATGTAACAGAAGAAAAACTTAATTTAAAAAAAAAAATCCTTGTGGTGAACCCCAAACCCCCGGATTAATAAGGCGATTCATAATACACTGGGCCCTATACATTTTGCTCGAGAAGAGAATTTTGTCCGCATGCATTCAGACTTTTTACAAATATTGATTCTTTTTTTCAAATAGTGTGAAACTTGTCCACAAATACTTACTATAAATATGTTATCAAAGTACAGTACCTGACTACCGGCATTGGGGTACGTAGCCTGAACCACATTGTTTCCCAGTTTTGAGATTTACAATTATTAAACTATCTGACCTAGTTACAAAGACATGATGCATTCCGTATAAACTGCATTTTGGGTTGAACAAAGACAAAATTGACTCAAGCTGGACTTGAACCTGCGACCTCGGGGTTAACGTGCTGGCCCTCTACCACCTGACAATTATCTAGCCCTATGTAGGTGGTCTCCCTTGAAGGTTTATTAATTGAATACATCGTACATGTGTATGTTACAAGTCTAGAATAAAAAATATGGGGTACATGTATCTGCACATGCAATCAAAAATGAAAGAAGAACAACATTTGAAAAATAACATCAACCAAAGCAAAACTTCTCAATCATCCCATAATTTAAACAATTAGAAACAGCAGAGGAAGTTTCATCCATGCCCTGTGCATATCACAAGATTTTGCACAATTCCCACCCAGGTTCTCCACTAGATAATTACGAGCACTTGTAAACATGAACTATTAATTTCTGTCTGGATATATCACAAGACTTGGCCAATAATAACCTGGTAGCAGAGTTCCTGAAAGAGAAATAGCTCATGAATTATTCATGTCTGTCTGGGCAGATCACAACATTTGGCACAAATCCAACCAGGTAAAATAAAAATGTAGAGTGGCATTGTACACGTGTACAGCACATGTGGGAAGTTTTTTAGTGCAGTAGGAACCATGTGTAAATCTCTTTTGGGAGCAGCGCTTGCTCTAAAAAAAAACTGTTGAAGTCGCAGGAAAGAAACTGAATGTTCACAGTGGTAAGTTTTCTTGACACGATGCATTTCAGTTTTTCAAGCCCAGAATGTCAAATTTGAGATACAAACTGTACATTCTGCTTATTTTTACCAGTTTTAAGTAAAAAATTAAGAACAATGTACAAGAAAGTAAGTAAAATTGATCAAAGAGGACAAACAATAAAAAAAACAACTGCATCATAAAAAATTATAAATAAAATTCCCCAAGTTTCACATTCTCTCTCTCTTGCACAAAGATGCCACCATTTTGAAAATTGGTGAAAAAGTAGAGCAGGAAGTATCACAATGAGAATATTTGCCATCCATGACCTGAGCAGATCACAAGACTTGGCACAATTCCAACCCAGGTTAAAAAAATGAATTGTTCATGACTGTCTGGATTTATCCCTCGGCCAATTACAACCTTTTAAATCCCTGATTTGACATGTCATGTAAATGAAGCTCATGGTGACTGTCTGGACAGATCCAAAGACTTGGCACAATTCCAACCCAGGTAAAAAATATGAATTATTCATGACTGTCTGGTTTCATCCCTTGGCCAATGATAACCTTTTAAAAACCCTGACTTACATGTCATGTAAATGAAGCTCATAATGACCGTCTGGACAGATCACAAGACTTGGCACAATTCCAACCCAGGTAAAATATGAATTATTCATGACTGTCTGGTTTCATCCCTTGGCCAATGATAACCTTTTAAAAACCCTGATTTACATGTCATGTAAATGAAGCTCATAATGACCGTCTGGACAGATCACAAGACTTGGCACAATTCCCACCCAGGTAAAATATGAATAATTCATGACTGTCTGGACAGATGACAGAACTTGACCAATTATAACCAGTTGTAGAGTGCCTTAAATATAAAAAACTTGACAACTATTCCTACATGTCCGGACAGCCTCACGAGATTTGTTGGCACAATTTCAAACAGGTAACCAAACAAAGAGTTCTTTCAAAAAGGAAATCTGCTCATGAATTTATGACATCCGATCACAAGACTATAAGCCAATTATATGTACATGACCCTGTTTCACTGTTCCTGAAATAAAAAAACCTGACAAAGCCGCGTCGCATAAAACTGTCTTGCCCATACAAGAACCAAGTATACACGTAAGGAAAGTTATTCCAACTCAGTGCACCTCATTTTCACTAGTAGTACATGTAGGCCTAAGTAAATTGCTAATTAGGCAAAATAAATTAAAAACTTGTTTAGCGTCCTGCCTTTTTGAAAAAAGAGGAGGCGGCGGGCCCTTTTTGTAAAAAAAACTTTTTGTGTGTTAAATGGTCACCCGACACATTTTTTAAGACAACCGGCCGGGCTATAGTCAAACATACGATGTTTATGTATTTTATAATTGATTTTTGTTGTCAGAGATCGTCAAAATTGATCCTTTAAAAAAAAAAAAAAAAAGGAGGCGGCCTCTAAAAAGGAAGCGGGCAGGGACGCTAAACATGTTTGTTTTTTATATTTGGCCTAATGTTTAAGTTTAAAAAACAGCCCACACTTACCTCTCTTCATCCATGGGAAAACCCATACTTCCTTGACTCCGATCACACACCAGTCCTTTATCACCAAATGATGGTCAAGAAGCGGTGATTGTGCGTGCTAGTCTATCTGATGTCACAGCTGTAATTAACCAAAAATACATCAATACACCGTCAATTTCAAAATTCACAGTTTAAAATGGTAATGAGTAGATCATGGAGGAGGAGTGCCAGAGCAGAGCAGAGCCAGCATCTGTCTTTAACCTTTCGCTTACTTTCATGTACATGTAGCCTGCGGGGGATTGACCCTAGCTTATCGATTCACTATAGTCGGCCAGCTTTTTCACTAGTTCACATTTCTTACATGTACATTTAGGTACCGTGATAGGGAGGTCGTTCACCACAGAACTGGCCAGCCAGACTACACCCACGGAGAGAATTTTGACCAGTCCTCGGGTAATTCTAGCATTTTGGCCAGAGAACACTGAAAGCTGTCCAATGCCCCCTAGACCCAAGCTCAAGTGGTTATCAGACGACATTGCAGCGATTGCAAGCAGTGGTCCGCTGGCCAAATGGTAGTGAAAACAGCCGAGGACCAGTCAAAAAATCATTCTATGCGATCCGGCCGGAAAAAGAAAAGATTGCAGTCCCCAACAAGCTGACTGGCATAGCCCCACTGGCTAATAGTCACTGAAAAAGTTGAGGGCAAACCATGGCAAGGTCGGGTATGAATCCTTACCTGGCTGTGGATCACGGCTGGGTGCACTACTGAAATCTTTAAAGCATGTGCACAACATTGGTAAATGTCAAAAACCAGTATCCACAATGTGTATAACCCAACATATCTATGAAATAACAAACCTGTGAAAATTTAAGCTCAATCGGTCATCAGAGTCACAAGAAAACAGTAAAAGACCCCCTTTGTTTTCACTGTTTTCAAACATCGGATTTCATCACGTGATAAAAAACTAATTGTTTTACTAATTTCTCAACAACTATAGCAAGGGAATTTTTTCCACCGTGACCCGCTTCATACCATGTTAGTTATGTGCAAATCTGTGAACATTCATATTTTTAGTCTTACCATTGTTGTACACACCCTTTAAGCGCTTGTTCTTTTATTGACACACTACAGACCCCTGTGAAAAACCCAACCTCTTCGACTCTGAACTACATGTAGAGGGTCCACATCTTGCACAGTGAACAAATCATCGGCTGGCAGCAATGGTGGCCCTCCTACAACTGAATGGAGCTAGTCATGTTTACAAACAACCCATGCAAGCCACAAATCCAATACTCCAATAGCATAGAGAGTGGCAGTCACATGACCACTTGTGCCAAACATTCATTAATAATATACCGCAAAAACACCAGTGTGGAGTCACGGAAGCAGTTAGGCCTATCCAGGTGTCCCTAAAGGAAACTAGGTTTTATTCAACTATTTCAAGCTGTTGTGCAATAATCCATGGCAGAATATTCTTACTGTACTAAAAACGCATTGGCATGCGTTCTGTATGTACAAATGTACTACATGTACATGTAGACGTCACACATTTTCAGTCAATACCTTTGTGAGTGCCATGCAGGGTTCAATTTTTTACACTGGGGCCAGTGGTTTTAGTGTCGGGCCAGTAAACTTACGACCAGACAAGTCCGGCTGTCTTGTGTTGTTCAATTAAACGAAAATACCTCACTGTGCATAATTATCTTTAATTTTAAAAAGAAATGATGTTCAAATGTTGACTTAGAGTCTGATTTGTTGAGTAATGAAATATACTTAATACACATAAAGACAGATGAGATTAAATCATAAGTGCATATAAGTGCTAAACTGTTCAAATAAAACGTGCATGTTAAAACTGTGTCAGAACTCAAGGAAGTTTTTTCTCATTTTGATTCTGGGGTCGATTTCACAAAACTCTTCCTAACTTAGGACTAGTCCTAGGCAATGCTAAGAGATAGGACTAGTCCTAAGTTAAGACCAGTACTTAGGACTAGTCCTATCTCTTAGCATTGCCTAGGACTAGTCCTAAGTTAGGAAGATTTTTGTGGAATCGAAGACTAGTCCTAGGCAATGCTAACTCTAGATAAGACTATTCTTATCTCTTTGTGAAAACAATTCTGGTCCAGTAAAAATTTTGAGCTACGGGCCCCATGGTCTTGTGAGATTTTTCTAATAATTCTGAGCCCTGGTGCATACATGTACATCCACGAATACATCTGGGTCAGTTTATAAGTTTACATACGAGCCCGGTGTACAAACACATTATGGACAAAGTACAGCATTAGCAAATTATCCGGAAAAAAAGAGAGAAAGATAAGCACCTAAAAGCTTGGTGATTTAAGTTCATTTCTGTTTCTCAAACATTTTTCCTGAAAATTACGTCAAGAATAAACAAGATTAGCAATGATTGTACAGAAATGGCTAAAGCTGGTTAAACAGATGTAAAGGCTCACATACCCAAATAAATTGACACCTTATTATACCAGAATGTGTGTGCACAGCCACAATCATGGGTACACTTTTTGTTACAAAGACACCAAATGAACGACACAAAAATATTGAGTTTGCAGATCTTGTTTTTGACAAACTCAAGTACTTTCTACTCTTCATTCACACAGTGCTGGTTAATCAATTTACAAAAAAAACATTGAAATAACTGTTACATCACTGGTTTTCAAAGTGTTGTTCATAACATGGACACAAAAAAAATGTGCACCCATGATTGTGGCTGTGCACATGTACATGTACATGTACAATGTACATGTACACTGGACACAACACTCGTGACAACGACAGCATGATGATGTGGTGGCTGCCTATTGGTCGCTACTCTTCAAGGTCGGGTCGCATGTATGTGACCCTTTAGTCTGGGGCCCGGGCAGATCTTCAGCAATTTTTTGTTTTTGCATTTTGCACTACATGTACGTACCTAGTGTGTGGATGAATGCACTAGGCAGTAAAACATTGTACTAGCTGCTACATGTATGTGATGTACATTTTTGTAGGTGTTTATCATTTTGACTAATTGTGCTCCAAAAATGGTTTAAAGGCGAAGTACACTTTTAGTTTTTTTGAACCATTCTCTTGTTTTAACCTTATATAAACATAGACACAAGATTAAAACAATTGAATGGTTCAAAAAACTAAAAGTGTACTTCGCCTTTTAACCATTTTTACAATAAAACCAACTTGTGAAAATTTCATTTCAAAAGGTGGTAAAGTTTTTGAGATTTCGCCGAATATCTTGAGAGGTTATGTCTATGCAGAAATCAATATAAATCTGTATAACTTTGGTAATCACACAATCTGAGAAACGTTTCATGCAGAAACGTTTTTGAATCCCTCTCTCTAAAACCTTGTTCCTTTGAAGGGAGTCGGTTCACAATATGTCAAACATGATCAAGTTCCCTTATTGAGTACATGTATGCTTCACATAGCTCAATAGACTATTAGTCTTTTGTATACAAACAATGACCACCATTTTGTACGGAAGGCCTTGAGTAGCTAAAAATGTATAACACTGGCTTAGTAAAAATTTGCAATTTTTAAGCGAAACAGAACAACTTTTGTTTTTTCCTGTTTCTTTGGATCTAGTCAAATTTATTATCAGTAACATGGGTATTGAATTGATAGCATCATTGGTCAAATAAGAAACTGTTTTGTGTGTTTTTTTGCAGTGAAGGCTGTCCCTACTTTTGCCAACCAAGGTTGGCAAAACTCACGGCTGTGACTTTGCAAAAGAAAGGTCTATAAAGGCTGACCTCTGACCTGTGTTGGGGCCAACCAAAGGACAGGGATCCCTGAGAGTTAAAAACATTAGTCATCCCTCAAAGATTTGTATATTATTATTCCCCCCCCCCCCTCTTTCTTTGTTTAGAGGGGGGGGGGGAAATTTGGCTTGTTGCCAGGGTTTTCAGGAGGGCCACAAATAGTCCCCAGTGAGGAATTTCAAAAATGTTCAAAAGAGGGATTTTTGGGAGAATGTCATGAGGCTTTGCAGAAAAACTGTTGAGCTATTTGCTTCTAATACGTATACATTTATAAACAGATTTGTGAAACTTCAAGAGTTCAATCAAAAAATTGTATAGTTACTCTATGTTTGCAAATACAGTGTGTATGAGTCATGTGTGCATTCTCCCAAAAATCCCTCTTGGAACATTTTTTAAGTTCCTCACTGAGGACTATTTGTGGCCCTCCTGAAAACCCTGGCAGTAAGCCAAATCTCCCCCCCCCCCTAAACAAAGAAAGGAGAAAGAAGAAAAAATAATAATAATAAATAAGGCCCGCCTCCTTTTTGGCCGCCGCCTCCTTTTCAAAAAACTTTTTACTATTTAAAAAAAAAAAAAAAGAAGGAAAATTTGACTTAAGTGATACACTAAAATAGCACAAAATCTGTGAAAAAATATACCTTGGCCAGCCATTTGGAAAAAATCGAAAAAATCTGGAAAAATAGTAAAATAGTTGCGCCCTGTCTCCTCTTTTTGAAAAAGTCCGGACATGTTCAATGTCTTGTCCAACATGTTTCTTTTATGTATTGTGTGTTTGAACAGTAGAAAAAACAATGGATATTTGAAATTTAAAAAAGAATGGCGGCCATCTTGAAATAAAAAATAAAAAATAAAAAGCCCCTCCTCCTTCCTTTTTTTTAGAAACCCGGACGCTAAACATGTTTCTTTTTTTACTCGGCCTAATTCTTTGATGGATGAGTAATGTTTTTAACTCTCACGGATCCCTGTCCTTTGATTGGCCCCAACACAGGTCAGGGGTCAGCCTTTATAGACCTTTCTTTTGCAACGTCACAGCCGCAAGTTTTGCCAATCTTGGTATGGGCGGCATTCACATACATGTATCTGAATACATTACGTGGTGCCACCTGTGCATTTGTACTGAGTTCCATTGATTTGTTCATTTGGAAAAGCCAAAGGGACTTCCAGTAAAAATCAAGGATTTATTTTATAGGTGTTTTTTTTTATAAGGAATTGTTTTTCTTCTTCTAACAATTAGTTTATTACCTACATTAAAAGGATATAAATTTACTTTTTATTTGAAAGTATTTCAATAAAAACAAACTCTCTTAGTTTAAGTTTGATTTCTTCATTTGGGAAAATATTCTGAGCTGGAATTGCTAACATCATGTCTGTGTTTCTGGGCCTTTAAATACCATTGTTTATAATTAATAAAATGCATTCCAAAGAACAAAGGCTTTGTAAAATCAGTGCATTGCTTACAAGTGAATCCTGCTACATATGGGTAACTACTCAGAGAGGTTTAAGTAGTAATTCATTCATAAAGACCTGGGCCAGTTTATGCATTATGATTGGTCGAGAGGAGATCACATGGCCATGTTTAAATGTACTAGACATATAAACACGGCTATAAGTGTTTAATCATAAATGTGGCACGCAAGAATATGCAGGCGCTCATTTACATAAAATGCAGTCAATATATGTACTGGTATTGAACAATCTAAATTTGTTTAGTGCGCGCACATATGCACAACCATAGAGTGTGGCATGCATTGACTCCTTTGCAAAACATCTGAGCTCTTGTTTTCATGGTTGAATATAAAAACACTATAACAATTTTGACCGAAACCAGTCAGTGTATGTAACTGTAAATACTTGGCCCTTAGTAAAATGACACAATACATGTAAGTCCAAATCACCACCTTCCCCCCCAAATAAGTAGCACACTGCGCCACAGTTTCTGGACCACTGCCAAGTTTATCACCACATTTCCGGCCTCAGGCCTTGACTGCTGCCAAGTGCCCTGTCGAAATCTGACACCTTCTGTCATGATAACAATGAGTGTAGCACTTCAGTCAAATCATGACACCACCATCATGTTGACCATAACAAATTACATCAGTTGGCATTTTTCTTTGTAAGAGGGACTTTTGTTTTTAAATACCATAAAAAACACTCCCATTTACTTGTTGATTACCCAAGAACACTTCATCTGACAATGTTTGAATGATCGTAAAAATTAGAATGACTGTAAAAAGAACAACGACAATCAATTGTCGATATCGATGCGTGTTTATAAAACTTCATGAATTTGGGGGGTTAGTCCTCGAACTTAGATTTGTTTCGGTGGGTGATGACCAGGCCTCAAATAACCTGGGTGCACACATGCACCAGTGTATGTAACTTTTCCAATGTGCACGCAGATTTTTGGAGTGATTTTTTTTTGTAATGCATTTAATTGTGAATTAAGTGTGAATTTTGACCAATTTACCTTGCCGAAATTCCGTTTTTTTTCCTTAAGTCATTTCCAATCAATTTGACAAAAATTTATTACTGATCACAGGATGTACCTTAGCTGGTGTATACCTACATACTGAGGTCAGATGTATTTTGCGAACTCACAACAGTTAGCAGTAGTAGTACAGGCTATGTTCTAAAAATAGGCCTGTAGGCCAAGAGTTCAAACGTACCCCCCCCCCCATACATGTACATGTAGTTCAACACAACAGAAAATTCTGACAAGTAAATCATATGATATACACCATAGCAACCCTGACTACACAAAGACTAAACATAATCAAATATATGTATAGGTCACTTCCACAACAACAAGTCGCAAAATTGCGCAAGACGGTTTCCCGCCAAAACTCTCCACACTCTCTGAGTCTGCCTTAAAAAAAACCACCTTCATTCAGTGTGCATACTGCTTGTACACCGTGTACATATACTGTGTACAATGTATGCCGTTGCTAATGCTGACACTAAGGACAGAACTGATGGGCAACCAATTCAATTTTGTGATGTTCTCATTTTCCAATAGATATAAGTCCTCATGTGAGTGGGAGAAAAATCTAACCTCACTTTAAAATGGTGTAAATTGCCATTGGATTCCATACCCTCTTCCAGTGCAAAATTTGTCAACATCCAAAACATCTGATAACATATTAACATAATCAAACACATGTACGTCACTTCCACGACAACAAGTAACCAAATTGCGCAAGACAGTTTCCCGCCAAATTGTTCATCCACGCTCTCCACCAAAAAAAACCTAACCGGCATACATCATAGAGCTTTCTCTATGATTCATACACGGACAGTGTGCATACTATTTGTACACTGTGTACATGTACATGTACATGTGCATATGTACATATGCCGTTGCTAATGCTGACACTATGGACAGAACTGATGGCCAAGTGTTCTTTAAAATACAATTTAAAAACTTGGGTTATCTCAAAATTGTTGAGTAAATTCTCAAAGAGGAAGGGAAATGACCAATTCAATTTTGTGATGTTCTCATTTTTCCAAAAGATACATGTAGAGTCCTCATGTGAATCGGGAAAAAAAATCTAACCTACCCTTCTAGTGCAATTTTTTTTTTCAACATCCAAAACATCTGATAACATTATATTGAGAAAATTGGTCTCTATTTTTGTACGGAGATGTTTTGGTTCAAAACTGACTCTCGATAAATTTTTGGCATGTAACATGTATTTTGGGTTTTGTTTGTGGCATATACGCCACAGTTTTTGTATGTTTTCCATTTTGGAACAGCATCATCCGTCAAAATTCATTCAGAGAAAGAATTCTATAGGTAAGAGATTTTTTTTCTCTCAAAAACATGACCTCCGTGTATTTAATGAAACTTTCACAGCAAGTTAGAAATCTTTTTACTTTTCCATAAACCAATGGCATACATTTTTGAATGGAAGACACATTTTGATGACATCATAAGAAAAACTAGTGCATCAAACAAATTCAATAAAAAAAAAAAAAAACTAAACAATTTGTTTAGCAATTCACATTTAAAGGTATAGCCTCATAGATTATTTTTGTCAACATAATGGTGATTTATAGGCAACATCATAAAGAAAGATACAGTAAAAGTCACATGTGAAAGTTTCAGCTCTGCTTACCGCCGAGCTCTGCGCTTGCAATCACCATGTTTTGTCACTTACTGTGCAAGCGCTGAATTTCTACACTAGCTGTGTAAGCGAAGAATACCTAGTAACATTGAGTACACACGCGCACAGGCAAAACATTCCCTGCTAACCTGTGAACTACGCTTGACGTAAGCGTGGAATTCCCTGCTTCCACAAGCACTGATTCTTTGCTTAAAACAGTAAGCAGAGCCATGGAATTTGGGCCCAGGTCATGTCTCAACTGAGAATGTACATTGATGTACTAGCAGTTGGTTTCCATATTTCTTTTAAGAATTAATAATAAAAAACACCAGCCCCTGTGAGTTCTTAGAAATGTCCCTGGATCATACAGTTTACTGGTAATGTTGGCCTGCCCAGGCATTTCGTATTGGGAATACCAATCATTGTGACGCACATCGCTCTAATCTTGGTAGTCTCAAATTACAAAGGGAAATAATATATTTATTAACTCAGTCAACAGCTATTCTGTGGTCTGCATGGTCTGTGAGTGGGCTGATTCTCAATGACTTACCCACCCCCCCAGCAAAATAAACAAACCAAAAGAGCCAACAATGTAAAACATGGGCATTGCGCACAATAACTACAGACTGGCATCAGAAATCACCTTGATGAAAAGGGGAAAAAAATATATAAATTCACTTAATCACCAAAGATAACTTCATCGGAATGAAGATGCGATTCAGCTGACTCACAGACTGCTACTGCAAGACTGCCAACATTTTTTGCATCTTGCACTCAGGGAGATATTTCGAATTACATTCAACAGAATAGGGCCAAAGTTACCATAATCAGGGAGATTTTCAAATTTGTTCATCTGAACATGGAAAGATTGGTTTAATTTTTAGGAAACTTTCTGCAGAATCAGAGAGAGTTGGCAGTTCAGCTAAGTGTTGACTTTCCATGTTATGGTGAAGTTAGACTTTGTTTCAGAGAATGAGGAAAGATCCTAGAACCACAAGGAAAATCACAAAATAGGGGGTCAATACAGTGAGTGTATGTACACCAATCAACCCGGTAAATGACGGACAGGCTCTGTCGAAACACCAAGATCACTTTTGGGATAAACTCACTCGGATAACAAAATACACACGTGATAGAAAATAACAAAGCACACAATTACATACATGTAGGCCCTACCGGAAAGCCATAATATTCTCTGGAC
Organism: Pycnopodia helianthoides; assembly: GCA_032158295.1. Lineage (NCBI taxonomy): Eukaryota > Metazoa > Echinodermata > Asteroidea > Forcipulatida > Asteriidae > Pycnopodia > Pycnopodia helianthoides. Next base: position 9,051,265 of record CM063263.1, on the reverse strand, counting down.
TGACTGCCAGTGAGTGTATGTACATCAATCGACCCGGTAAATGACGGACAGGCTCTGTCGAAACATCGAGATCACTTTTGTTAAAAACCTTGGTTTATGGGATAAACTCACTCAGATAACACACTCAAAATACACACACGATAGAAAATAACAAAGCACACAGTTACACTATACATGAACCGAAAAGCCATATCCTCTGGACTGCTGCCAAGTTTCATCACCACCTTCCCGCCAAAATCTGCAACCTTTTGTCATAGTAAAAAAGAGTGGCACTCGAGTCAAAATCAAGAGGCAACAATGTAAATTTACATCAACGGGCATTGCACAAGATGACTTTAAATAAAAACTGGCATTGGAAATCACAATGAAGAAAAGGAAACAATTATCCAATTCACTCGATGACCAAAGATAACTTTGCCATCTGAATGAAGGTGCGATTTAGCAGACTGCTAGTGCAGGGCTGCCAACATTTGTATATTGCCATCAGGGAGATCACTGCCAATTGTTTTACAACCACCTTCCTGCCCAAATCTGTAACCTTTTGGGCATTGCACAAGATGACTTAAGAAAAAAAAGACTGGCATTGAAAATCACATTGATGAAAAGGAAACAATATCTACATGTAACTCACTTGATCACCAAAGATATCTGAACGACTGTATAAGTCGAGATTTATTAAGCAAACTCATCCGAGACCATTAAAGTGTTGATTGAAACGGATTTGAAATAACATGAAAAGATAATGTTTTGACACCAGTGTAAAGGCAGAGTAAGCTATGTCAGCTGTACTCATTAACTACAGATCAGTAGATAACCCAGACTGCAGAGCTGTAAACATGTATTCCCAACAATATTACGCAAGGGCCTGCCAGCACCAGGAGGTCATGACCCCAAAACATGTTTTAAAGAATTCACAGCGAGGATGTAATTGTTCAGCGCCAAACTAGGAAACCAAGCTTTTAAAATTTATTTCTCTTTTGAGCGACACTCCCGGCGAATTGTCAATGGTAGATAAACCAACTAATAAAAACTTATTAATTAAGCCAACAAACAGGCAATACCTGGACATGTAAATGACACACTTGGGTAAAGAAATTATTGAAAAAATGCAAGACAAACCCTTTTAACCTGCGGGAAAAAAGCTTGGAGGCATGTGCTGCATTATGTTTGTCCTAAAGGGGAAACTGACTTGGTGTTGCAATTTGAGAAACTGACTGTTTTTTTAAATATTTTTTTTAACACTACTACACATGTATACGTGTACTTGTATGCAAACTCATACATTGCAATTTGTTTTGGTTTGTTGTTGTTTTGTTGTTGTTTGTTTGTTGTTGTTGTTTTTTTGCTTGGGTGAGATTCAGCCCACTCACGGACGACTGAATTGTCACTTAAACAAAGATTTACAGATCATAAATTCCCCCTGACAAGATTCTAATTTGAGACATGATAAAGGCAATGTGTGTCAGGTAACTGGTGGACTGTACTCTAATGGAAGAAGAAGAACTCGTGACTGCCGGTCATAGATTCAGAGGGCATTCCCATTTGCCAAGTGCAGTGTGCATGCGCGCATAGCACATAGGAACTATACAAACATTCTAAGGATATACATGTATGTCCTCACCACCACTGCCAGAAGCGTATGTGTTGCGTGCTCAGTGATGCCAGTGTATTCAATTAACAATACAAAGCCCTTTCATAATTCTCTACGAGTATACTCGTAGTGGCAGAATCCATTACACCTGTTACTATGAATATACTCGTAGGCGGCAGTCAACGTGTTAAACACTACATCTAGGTCTATAAATAACTCAGACTGCAAAAATACTACATATGCTTAAATGCCCGGGCAGGTTAGAACCATGAGGTCATTGGTATACAAGTAAACTTACACTACTGTACATAAATAGAAGACAAAGGAAATGTTTCTAAGAATTCACAGGGGCTGAAAATCCTGAATCCAGAGCGAAATCCTGAAACCAACAATTTGTTTTGTCTTTTGAGTAACACTACATCTAGGCCTATATAAATAACTCAGACTGCAAAAATACATACTTTTACAAACTGCCTGGGCAGGTTCGACCATGAGGTCATTGGTATACAAGTAAACTTACACTAGTTACATGTGCGTACATGTAGATGACAAGGAAAATGTTTCTAAGAATTCGCAGGGGCTGATGTTTTTTTTAATTATTCAGAGCGAAATCCTGAAACCAACAATTTGTTTTTTCTTTTGAGTTAACACTAGTTCCTTTAGGTGAAAGTCCAAGTTTTTTCCTTCATGGTTGCAAATGAAAGCGCTTCAACAATTCGGTCCAAACCTTTCAGGTTATGGACATAAAGCAACATCACCACCTTTACCCCAGTAGCGCTGCGCCACACTTTCTGGACCACTGCCAAGTTTTATCACCACCATCCCACCCAAATCTGTAACCTTTTGTCATTGGGCATTGCAAATCACATTGATGAAAAGGAAACAATATCTAACTCACTTGATCACCAAAGATCTGCATCTGAACAACTGTATACATGTACATTTGTAAGTCGAGATTCAGAAGAGTAGACCCATCCCGGATCATTGAAATGCTGACATATGAAATGGATTTTTATGAAAAGATTCTGTTCCAACACCAGTGTAAAGGCAATGTTTGTCAGGACTTTGTAACTCATTAACTACAGATCTGCATTAATAACCCCAGACTGCTGTAAACATGTATATTCCCAACACTACATGTAAGGCCAAAAAAAACCAAAAACATGTTCCTGCTCTCTTCCTTTTTAGAGAGCGCTTCTTTTTTTCTTTTTCTTTTTTAAGGATCAACCTTTATTATCTCTGACAACAAAAATTGATTCTAAAATACATACATCTTTTTTTTTTTTACTGTAACACAAAGAAAAACCATACCCAAAAAGCTGGCAACCATCTTTAAAAAAAGCCCAGCCGGTTGTCTTAAAAATTGTGTCGGGCAACCAATTAAAAAAATAAAATAAAAAACGAAAAGGCCCGCCTCCTCCTTTTTCAAAAAAGCCGGACGCTAAACATGTGTTTATTTTATTTTGCCATTAAACCCTAACCCCCATTAGGGTCCCTCTACATACTCTGCCAAATACAACAAAATGCAACACAGTTGAAATGAGAACCATGCCAAATGCAACAAAATGCAACCAGGAATTTTGGGATTTCATCGCATTGAAGTGGTCCAAGTTCAATGTCAAAACAATGGAAAAAACAGTCTGTATGTTTCTCGGAAGTCGGGCATTTTGTGCACATTGTACACTACAGGCTTATTTTGACAATCGGCACTCGATACATGTACATGTATCTAATCAACGATTATGTGGGGATCATACTATTTCCTTGATGATTGAGTGTACTTCAGGTTCAGGTATTAAAAAAGAGATTGTGCTAGTAAAAACGTTACATCACCCACCTTCCTGATTGAGACTAATTACCCCAACCTGTCAATTGTCTGTCAATTGTCAACGGTAGATAAACCAACTTAATTTATTAATTAAGCCAACAAACAGGCAATACCTGGACATACGTAAACAACACACTTGGATAAAGAAATCATCGACAAAAATGCAAAACAAACCCTTTTAACCTGCGGGAAAAAGCTTGAAGGCATGTCCTGCGTTACGTTTGTCCCAATAAGGTCTCGGATTAATGGGATTTATTAAACCATAGGGGAAACTGACTGGGTATTATTGTTTTTTGCTAAACATGCAAACTCATGAATTGCAATTTGTTTTGGTTTGTTGTGGTATGTTTGGTTCTTTGTTTGTTTGTTGTTTTTTTTTTTTTTTGCTTCGGATACATTCAGCACTCACGGACGACTGAGTTGTCGCTTTTAAAAACAAAGATTTACACATCGTCTTTGTGTATAAATTCCCCCTAACAAGATTCTAATTTGAGACATGATAAAGGCAATGTGTGTCAGTTAAACACTACGTCTAGGCCTATAAATAACTCAGACTGCAAAAATACATACTTTTACAAACTGCCTGGGCAGGTTCGACCATGAGGTCATTGGTATAAAAGTAAACTTACACTAGTTACATGTGCATACATGTAGATGACAAGGAAAAAGTTTCTAAGAATTCACAGGGGCTAAGGTTTTTTTTAATCATTCAGAGCGAAACGTCAAAACCAACAATTTGGTTTTTTCTTTTGAGTAACTTCCTTCTTCCTTCTTAGGTGAAAGCCTGAATTCTTTCTGTCATGGTTGAAAATGAAAGCACTTCAACAATTTGGTCCAAACCTTTATATACACCCCCCAAAAATAAGCAGCACTGCGCCACAATTTCTGGACCACTGCCAAGTTTTATCAACACCGGTTCCTTTTCAGTTTAATTATCTGAGCTCTTGTTTCCATGATTGAATATAAAAACACTATAACAATTTTGTTTAAACCAGTCAGGGTATGTAAATTACGCAATACATGTAAGGCGATATCACCACCTTTCCCCCCCCAAAAAAAGGAGCACTGGGCCACATTTTCTGGACCACTGCCAAGTTTATCGCCACATATAGGGCCTTATGTAAGCCATGACTGCTGCCAAGTGCCCTGCAAAAATCTGAAACCTTTTGTCATGATTGATAGTTGCACTTCAGTCAAACCATGAGACGACCATACAAAATTACATTGTACATCAATTGGCATTTTTCTTTTTAAGAGGGACTTTTGTTTTTAAACACCATAAAAAAAATCTCCCATTTACTTGTTGATTACCAAAGAATATTTCATCAAACAAAATTTGAATGACTGTAAGTGTAACAATCAGAATGATTGTAAAAAAATTAGAATGATTGTTAAAAAAACAATGACAATCACGATGTCCATGCACCAGTGCATGTAACTTTTCCAATGTGCACGTAGGTCCAACGAATTACATGCACGACCTGCATGCAGATTTTATGTGTGTTTTATTTTTTAGTAATTCATGCATTTGATTGTGAATTTTGTCCAATTTACCTTGCCGAAATTCCGGTTATTTTCCACAAGTTATTTCCAATAAATTTGACAAAAATTGATTACTGTATCACAGGAGGACATGTACATGTATCTATCATGCATGTACCGAGTCTTGTCTTTGCTGGTGTATACAATACTGTGCTTTTTAAAAAGGTACATGTACTTCACTAAAACTAAATGGTGCATGCAACTTTTTGGAGGTGCATGTAAACTTTCCAAACTGCATGCACTGGTGAATGTACATGGATGGTACATTTTTAATTGTATTTTCTATTTTATTCAAGGCCTAGTGATGACTGCAGGTGTATTGTGTCGATACATGTGCAGTTAAAATTTCAATTCTGAAGTTATTTGTCCTCTCTACAACAAAATAGAATAACACATGTTATCTAAAATGTACATCATGCATGTCTGTACATTTAATTGTGTTTTTATTTCTCTAATTTATGTCGGATGACGTGGTAACCACCACCAACATTTTCTCGACTGGCTTATGACGGATGTATTTTAACGCACGCAACAACTTCAGAACTCCACTCAAAATACAATATCGCTGGTATGGGCGGCCAGGGTACAAACACAATTCAATGGCCATTTCATGTGACACACTACATGTATGTACAGCTAACCTCACTGCACATGGAGGTGTGCACCACCTTTACATGAAATAGTACATGCAGGGTTCTGCCCAGGATTTCTTTAGTGGTGGTAAAATGTTTTCCTGGAAACCATTGCGAGATGGATCAGTTACACGGTAGATCATATAAATAGACTCAAATCAAAGAAGTGCTCAAAATTCATGGCTTCGGATACCATTTTTACTGGTAACCCAATTTTACGTTTTGTTGAAAACTTTTTAACAGGAAATTGCAAGTGTAATTTGAAAATTTTGAAATTGTGTGGTGGTCAGAAACAGAGAAAATTCTGCCAGTGGTGGTTGGGGAATCCTGAATGCCGGGCGGGTTTTCCGGCACCGACCACTGTGGGCAGAACCCTGTACATGTAGACAAAAATCCTTTGCATGGACTTTGTCTGGCTCTAGTCTGTAGACCTGTGGCACCCAGCTCGCTCAGCTTTAGCTGTCACATAAAACAACCGCTGAAATTTTGTTCGTACCCTCCATGTCCTGTGACGTACATGTAATTTGAGGGCCCTGTGGGTCCACTCCAAAACTGCAACCCATCAGGGTAGTCAATTGTAAAGGATTGTTTGTAATAACTTTTTGAAAGGTTAGTCATTTCAACAGCAATTGTGTTACAAGCACTCTAGGGACACTATGAGGTAAGCTGACACATTTAATTGGTTACAAATACCAACCCACCCACTGGGGGGATGCCCCCCAATTGTGGTTAAGGGTTCACACTCTACTAGTGGGGCTAGGGAATCAGCCAGTCCACAGTATTGGCACAATTTGTATTCATGGGGATAGGTATCTGCACCAAATTTCAAGAGCAAAATCTTTTTGCTGAAACTGTTAATATATCGTTAGTCTAACGTTAGGTTTTTGCTTGCATTGCAAATGCAAGAGAAGAAGAATAAAAAATGACAACAGGCAGCCCCATAAATAGTGTCAATTCGCTGGACTTACCTCCACTTCCAAGCCCTATAGCATCAGCAACTGTGATGTTTTTTCTTATGGAAACACTGTTTTTGCCGAAATTTTCCCCCTAAGAGTAATATTCACTTACAATGTAAGTTACATGTACATGTACAAGCACGATTGTGGCGAGTACATTATTTACAAACGATTTTGTGTGGGCTTATTTACTGACCCACACGCTAAAAAAAAAGGTCCCAACATTTTGGTTGAACTATTTCCCCACCCCTTCCTCGCTAAGATTAACACAAATGGAAATAGTCCAGCACAGTTACCATATTTGGATTTGCATCGTCACAGTTATACAATTTGCAAATTCACAACAGGCCAACAGATACATGTACAGCGTCACTGGATGGGATAGCACTTAACATTTATTACCCTAAAGGGTGTAATTTTAAGAAGAATCTCCGAGCTAACAATCACACGTTTAAAACATTGTCGGCATCATGATATTTACTGATGCGCATTAAAGCACTGATTTACTGAAACAGCGGCAGTACCAATTGAAGGTTTTTTTTGCATCTTTTGCGTCACTGCAACGCACTACTTTAAAGGTAGAGTCATACTTTGGTAATGACCTCGAAATAAGATTGTGTAAATTCTATTTGGAAGCATCCTGAGAAATTTTTTCACAGGCCTGGAATTTTATCTTTGAGAGGGCAAGGCCATTTCAATTTTGGAAAGAGCACTTCCATTGGAAACATCTTTTTAGTCTATGGGAAACTTTTGAAGGGGCACCAAGGCCAAGACCAGGGGGGAAACATTGACCATGGCCTCTGTGTAATTCCAGGCCTGATTTCATCAGACTTGCCCCCATTGGTTATAATTCAATAAAAACATTCGAATCTGAGAAACAATTCCTGCATGTTCAAATCATTCATCAGATTTATGAGGAGTTGTGTCCGTTTGCGAATGCTGCGTCCAGAGATGTCATTGGTACCTGCTGTCACCTCGCTCTCATGAAAATACCGCGACTGTTTTTTTGCTCTCAGCAAGTGGACACTGTACATTCAGTTGAAACTTTCACATACACACTGTACATGACTTTTGCTAGATCTTTCTTAATAATTTTACCATTAAGTCAGCATTACGTTGACAAAAACCAAACGATGACTTTACTCCATGCAAACTGTTGGAATCGTTCATCATCTTAATGAACACAAACAGAACTACATGTAATTGCATCAATGGCCAATCGACAATGTCAGTTGAAAGTCACATGATCAGCACTACTTGCTGCATGCTGGTTCGTGTTTAGCAGTGGTGGTGGTGCTCTGTGTGATGAATGCACGAGCGCCTTGACTAAAGACTAAAGACTGACAGGGACTGGATGACAGGTCAGCGTGCATGCACATAAGTAACCATCATGGCGGCGATGGAATCATCGCACCGACAAAGTTTAATCGTGTGAATGTCAGCTGGTAGATTTGCCATAAAATTTCACCGAAACGAACTAACACAAAATCGTTCTATTCTTTATTCATTCATTCATTCGTTCATTGTATTTATTCATCATGTGAAAACACATGAAATTTGTCATCCACTGTACAGCATTTTAAAAAATAACCTCAAAAACCTACAAAAAAGACAAATATTTACACAAGAGTAAAAATGAGAGTCATAAAACCATGGCAAAGAGTTATCTGATAAAACTACCTAAATCCTTCCTGATTTTAGTTATAATCAATGAATGTAGAGAATGTGCGCTGTCGGACATAACACAGAAACATTTTTTTCATGAGGCTACTAATAATATCTACATGTACCAGCTTCTGAAGGCTTTCCATGTCAGCACCTACATGTATGATTCTGCTGGCGTGTTTAACAGTACATTGAAGTTTTTCTGGTTTTGTAGTCCGGGAATTGAACCAAGTAGTTGAACCGAAAGTTAATAACGACATGAAAATATTTGAGTTTCCTTAATACGAAATGTACGCGCTGGTTATTTTTTTTCTTAAACCTTAGTAGTGTTGGAATTCCAGTTCAACTGGTTTTCGACTACTGTACCAAGATAGTTGTTTCAACAGACACATCATTAACTTTAACTGGTTGCACGATCTGTTTATTTCTTTGAAAACTGAAAACCATTTCTTTTCTTTTCTTTTAACATTGAGTATTATTTAAAATGTAAGTACTTGCCACAATCGTGTATCGCAAATACTGATTTTGCACAATGATCAAAAGGCATTGTGGGAAGGAAAAGGGAACACTGTTTGCACCTTTTTCCTTCCCACAGTGCCTTTCGACAATTGTGCAAAATCAACTAGGCAGCATTACATTGACAAAAACCAAACGATGACTTTACTCCATGCAAACTGTTGGAATCGTTCATCATCTTAATGAACACAAAAAGAACTACATGTAATTGCATCAATGACCAATCGACAATGTCAGTTGAAAGTCACATGATCAGCACTACTTGCTGCATGCTGGTTCGTGTTTAGCAGTGGTGGTGGTGCTCTGTGATGAATGCACGAGCGCCTTGACTAAAGACTAAAGACTGACAGGGACTGGATGACAGGTCAGCGTGCATGCACATAAGTAACCATCATGGCGGCGATGGAATCATCGCACCGACAAAGTTTAATCGTGTGAATGTCAGCTGGTAGATTTGCCATAAAATTTCACCGAAACGAACTAACACAAAATCGTTCTATTCTTTATTCATTCATTCATTCGTTCATTGTATTTATTCATCATGTGAAAACACATGAAATTTGTTATCCACTGTACAGCATTTTAAAAAATAACCTCAAAACCTACAAAAAAGACAAATATTTACACAAGAGTAAAAATGAGAGTCATAAAACCATGGCAAAGAGTTATCTGATAAAACTACCTAAATCCTTCCTGATTTTAGTTATAATCAATGAATGTAGAGAATGTGCGCTGTCGGACATTACAGAAACATTTTTTCATGAGGCTACTAATAATATCTACATGTACCAGCTTCTGAAGGCTTTCCATGTCAGCACCTATGATTCTGCTGGCGTGTTTAAAGTGTTACTAGAGCGATTTTTGAGAAAGCAGAGACGATTGTAAAACTTGCAGATATGATATTAGACTACTGTTTAATGAGTTAGTTAAATTATTTGGGTTCACAGTTTGTCTGTAATATTGCATCAAAAAAAAGGGTCATTATTGGGGATTTGGCAAAACTTGAAAGCATTTTGCCGTTGAGGGCGTTTGATTGGTTAGAAAGACCATGACGTCACAAGGTGGGCAAGGTTGTTGATGGTGTTGCGCAATCACTGACTTCGTGCATGAAAACATGCATCGAAGGCTTGCAGAAGCACAGACATCATGCATGTGAAGTGTAAATAAGACTTTAAAATGCCGAAAACGTGTGCTTTTTGAGGCTGCACAAGGAACAGCGATAAAAACCCTAACCACAGCTTCCGAAATTGTCCGGCTCATTCAGCTATTTAGGAAGAATGGGTACTTTTTGTAAGCTGAAACGTGATCCAACTTCAGCGTTTCGAAGTCGATCGTGTGTAGTCGTACTGACTCACTACTGTGTAAGGTGACCTATGACACCCTGGATAGGCCTACTTCGTCCACACGTCCACACTTCTCACGGATAGTCCAAAGGGGTGCAGTTCAACGTTGAAGGCCACAAAAAATTGCCACGTCGTCGTCAGGGAAAAAAGCCGAAAGACAGACAGCGAAAGGGCCAATCGGACGAACGAAAACGAGGAGCTAAATCCCACGGGTAAGTGTTTGGTAGGAAACAGTGGGAAACGGGGGACTGTGCGAGTCGCCAACAATCCGTGTCCGGATACCGGGCAAAACCATTGGGCTGTTTGAAGTGTCAATGATGTTCGCCGTCATGTCAATAAACAATGACAATGCTATAAATCCCTCTGTAAAATAGAAGTGGCGAGCTTCCCTATACCCTCATTGATCCTTTCTTTGTCTACACACAAGACATCAACGGAAAATATTTTTTTAATTAAAGTAAGGGGTGGGTGTTCAATCCACTCGAAACCTTTTCATCATGATGACAAATGATATTTGATTTGTGCTCAAAAGAAATCATCATGTGGTAATCATAATGACTGAAATAATGGTGAGTGGATAGTGGTGAGTGGATTCCCCTTTCAAAAATAAATACCAACTGCCCCCCCCCCCCCTACAAAAAAAAAATAAAATAAATTTAGAAGAATAAAAAGCAAATTGATTTTTGGGGTAAATTTTTAATTTGTTTTCAATGGAATATTGTCCTTCTTTTAGATGCTAATGGAAATCTTCAAGACTGGAGAAACAACTGATCCATCAAAAGGCGGACTATCAATGACTGGACCTTCACGTGGCGATGAACCCGCATTAACTGCACCAACGGATAGCTTATTGGAAAACATGAAACGGTTAATCTTTTTAGTCTGTATCAAAATTTAGGATTAAAAAAAAAATTCTCAACTTATGGGATTTAAAAATTGGTTTTGTACAAGGCTGAAAATGACAAGCTAAAGGAATATGCAAATTTTGAAACAGAGATTCTGTGGCACAATAAAAAATTGTATCTACTCTTTTATTAATCTTTCATTTGTTGATGTTCTAACAAATAGATGAAAATAAAACGTTGATCACAACACTTATCTACACGTGTAAAAAATGTACAAATACAAAATCCCATATTTATTAAATGAGGAATAGTAACAATTTGACTTGACTTGCCCCGTGGGCTACTGCAAAATGAAAGTTAATTTCAACCTCTGGACATTTATTTGAATACGTTTTGTAGCCAGTAGGGGTGTAACGTTACGATATGATCACAAAGTGATTATCCGATATGATACGATATGATCAAAATACGACATGATCAAAATGTGTGTAAAACAAACACTACCGTCATAATAAAGTTATCACAATGCTTTATCACAGCATTCCTTTATCATGTTTGTTGTCAATGTATCAATATACCCCTAATACCATGTGTACTGTAAAATTTCACTCTGACGAGTTACATTGTGTATAAAGGCATACAGAACATCTCTAATTCCAGAAAACTGGAGAAAACACTTTTTATATATGCAAAATTTTCGTTTGCTCTGCAATGCTTGTTTTGATTTCATCAGAATTGCATGTCCATGTCTAAGGTGAAATTAAACAAAATATTTATAAAGAAATGCATGTTCATGAAAAGTGCAGTCACATGGTAGATCAAGAAAAAATGTAATCCAGTTCAGGATAGCTGAAGACTTTGTACAATCTGGGTTTGGATGCATCTGTCAGTCTGTATTCATTACACAGGATGAGAGTGGAGCCCGGTTGAATCTTCCCAAATATCCCCAACACCATCTTTTTTACTTGACGACAGGCCACGTACATGTTGATATTTCCTAGAGATTAATGAGAAATAAATATATGGAAAAAATCAGCACCAAGTGAGAAGATTAAGTATAATTATACCGTTTGTAGCCATTTATTTTGCGGTCAATCCATAAAAGGTAAATTGTATCTACTTGTTCATTACACAAACAATATAATTCAAAAATGGATGGATAGTTGTAGGTTCCCTCAAATCTGTGTAATGGATATTTTTCTGATCAGATTCTATGTTCAATTTAATCTTATGCTGTGCAGGTTTACAATCATATGAGTGTTTAAACTACATGATGTAGATGGAATGACAAAAAAAACAATGTTTTTTGTTCAAACTGGTAATAAAAGTTGAGAGTTTTAGCATACAATCACTTTTGTCTTGGAAACACTACTTACTGGTCAAATGTTCCCCATGCTGTAAACCCCATCTCCCATATTGAGCCTGATACTGCAAAGATGCTGTCTGCAAAACTGCTGGATGCACAGCACGCTTCAAACCTAGGTCTATCCCAAGTTGTTGGATGACGGACTGCCACAAGTACACCTGGATCAGGAGGGAGGGGGTGGGGGAGGAAAAATATAATTTAATGTTATCTTCCTATGTGCTGTGGGCAATAGTATGGGGTGGGGTGGTATTATTATTATTTTTTTATTGGGGGGGGGGGGTCCTTTATTCTCCAAAGGTTTGTTTTGTGTGTTTTTTTAGTGTGTGTGGGGGGGTGTATGACCCTGATAATTCAAATATCTCTGAATAATTCATCCATACATAAAAGCCACCTAACTATTTCTCCCCCAGATTGTACACACCTTATATATCTAAAGTTAGTGTTGACCTTACGATGGGGAAAGCGTGCATACAGAACTTGATGTTTGTACTATAACTTAATTAAGGTCAAGGGTTATTGAAACTTTATATCAATCACTTTACAGAACATTACCATAAATTAAGCTGCCAAGAGATATTTGATATTTTCATTTCAGTTTCAAAGTTTTCAACAGGTCAAAATTAAAACTATTTGTTGCTCCATCTTGTTTATTTCACAATTTAAATTTCTTATTTATTAGGCAAAGGAATTACACAATCTTGCATGAAAATAAATGCACAACTAAAGGCTCGTATCTGTTCTGTTTACTACTTGGCCAAGCACTACACACTATCGATGTACATTGATGTACATGTACATCATGTAAATGTGTGTACTTACTGTACACCCACACAAACATAGTCTGTGTGTAATGCTGGTATAGCGGTACTACTAACTGTAGTCAATCGGCGAACTTCACCACGGCAAATGTTTTGATGTCACACACGTTAGTTTAAGTTTCAATGGAATCAAGTCAAATCCTGACCAGGCTGTACATGTATTATGACCCCCTTATCGTTTATAAACAACTCACCAGTCTGTGTTTAAAAGACGATCGTTGTCCTGTTCGGCTTCGTCTTTGCCAGCTGCGTCTTTGCCAGCTGCCTTGGCCTGCCTACCGGGGCGCGCGAGTGGCTCCAGCCGGTAGGGGATTAGACTTGACTCAAGTCCCAATACCGTGCAAGGCCCTTCCTTGCATATCGCCAGAAAACTATTTTTTGCGCTCTGCATTCCAAAACCTGTTCCGAGCTACATTTTGTCGGTGAGGGTGCACTGGTAGTATATGTCTGTACTGTGGCTATATGCTGGCGCGTTACAAGTGTGTTGGGGACCTTGCACGAGAAAGGGACTTGAATCAAGTCTAGTAGGGGATCTGCACCGCGGATTTCTTCGTCGTCTCTGACGAAATGAAATCGCTAAAATTACTGGCAGAATCACTACCACAGTATCGCTGCTACTGTCATAAATGACTACAATAATCTACTATAATCTTCCCAAGAACTGTCTCTTTCAACCATGGTGGAATTTGTCTGAAAAATCGCCAAACAAGCTTGAGTGCGGGAAAGTACATGACGCTGTTTAGTGTGACAACACAAGACCTACACCACTCTGTGACGTCATGCAGTTGTTCGCGAAAGCTGTGTGCCAGAGACTCTACGTGGGGGGTCTTTTCGCGATTCGGAGTGGCGAGTGCAACAAAATCGGTCTGTAAAAGTCGTTATTTAGGCAAGACTAAAAAGGCCAAATCGTTGGATTTTTTTTATGTGACATAATGAAGTATCATTCTACAGTTTTATTGGATAAGGGAACCGTAGCAAATATCGCTCTAGTAACACTTTAACAGTACATTGAAGTTTTTCTGGTTTTGTAGTCCGGGAATTGAACCAAGTAGTTGAACCGAAAGTTAATAACGACATGAAAATATTTGAGTTTCCTTAATACGAAATGTACGCGCTGGTTATTTTTTTTCTTAAACCTTAGTAGTGTTGGAATTCCAGTTCAACTGGTTTTCGACTACTGTACCAAGATAGTTGTTTCAACAGACACATCATTAACTTTAACTGGTTGCACGATCTGTTTATTTCTTTGAAAACTGAAAACCATTTTTTTTTTTTTTTTTTTAACATTGAGTATTATTTAAAATGTAAGTACTTGCCACAACCGTGTATCGCAAATACTGATTTTGCACAATGATCAAAAGGCATTGTGGGAAGGAAAAGGGAACACTGTTTGCACCTTTTTCCTTCCCACAGTGCCTTTCGACAATTGTGCAAAATCAACTAGGCAGTATTTGCGAATAGACCCAAGTGAATTAGGGGGGAAATTTCGGCCCCCCAAAACATGAGTTTCCATTCGAAAAATTATCAAAATTCCTGATGCTACCTGAACATGAACATGGCCAAGAACATGCACAAGCGGAGGGAGTCCAGAATATTTGGCACTATTCTAGACAGTATGGGGCTAATTTCAATTAATTAAATTGGTACAAGACAAGACAAGTACAACTCATACAAGTTCTCAGACAACAAATCTACACAGCAAATGGTGCAGGAAGCTAGGAAAAGAATAGTTGCGATAATCGTAACCCTCCATCCTCCCGACGGTCGGAGACCGGAGGGGTACGGTCGGAGACCGGACGGGTACCCTCCGGTCTCCGACCGTCGGGAGGATGGAGGGTTACGATTATCGCAACGAACTAGGAAAGAACAAACTGAACATTAAAAATAAATACAGCACAACATTTTCATGCAGCCACACTGAGCTTCACCTTTTCCCCTTTATCCTAAAACAAGTATAAGCATCCCTTCCCACCCAACTGGCAACCGGCAGTTGCTAAACCATAAATGTTCAGACAGTTCCTTGTTTTGGTTTTAAAAAATTCATGGCGCGACCGCCGTCGGCCATGTTTTTTTGATACTCTCGGTTGTTTACATGAAACAACTACCTACGTATGTACATGTACATTTGTACTGTGTACAACACATGTATTGCAAAACAACAAGTGGTACAGGCAGCTACAAAAATGAAACCCGTCTCTGAAAATGGTCTAACAAAGAAGCAGTTTCAGTCAAATTGTTGGAAAATAAACATGTTATAGAACCCGAAAGTATGTGTTCACCAACCTTGCTGTATGCTCAGACGTATACACTCAAGCCACTCAAGTCAAAAGGCAGATAGATTCCTTGCTAAGAAAATATGCTGCTATTTTTTGTCCCTCTCGCCGCCGCACTGCCGTCTTTGGCATTTCCGAGCTACGACACACACTGTGATCACAAATATTAATGCGCGAACAGCGGCCGCGCCGCGGTCGCCCCACAGCCTGCAGATTTTTTATTACGCACTACTTTAATGGAAGATTTTGATTTAAAACGCCATTAAATGTACAAAAATGCATTTCACACTTACATTCGATTGTCATTACCATCCTGAAATACCCAAAAGGCGATGAAAATTCTTCTCTCGGTGCACTTTGGTCTGCAGACGAACAAGTTTTTGACGGCTAGTCGGGGGGGAATTCCCCTTTTTTGTACAGACTGATAATGATGTAACCAATAATCGCCAACCTAGCAGTAGACTTGATTTCAAGTCTGAGATCACGGTTATTTCTCTGATGAATCAGCCACGCAAAACGCCACCACAGATTAGCTATCAAACGCCCTAACTCGCAATCTCAGACTTGACCCTCTTGTGTGTACGGGATATTCATTATTCACAACTTAAATTTACATAACAACACTGACACCAGAGAGATGACCAATCAGGAGGCCACAAAACCAATATAGGCCGCGTCTATTGCAAGTAGGTTACAATCACATCAGCATTCTCTACAAAATCTCATTGGCCTCAACTTGGTTTTAATTTTTTTTTATAGTGCTTGGTACGTACGATATTAATAATTTATGGCTAAAATAGTACAAGATCTTAAACTGTTGAAAAAATAAACATAATATAATACCTGATTCCTACTAGACGAAAAACTGTTAACCTATGGTTTGAATGAAAGCGTCCAGTAATTTTTCTCTAACGTTTTTATTTATTTTGAATTTAGAAAAAAAGAAACGATTTGTGTTTTTTAAATTTTTATTGTCAAGTAATAAACCACAAGGGAAACTGACTGGGTAAATTTCAAATAGTATGGGGGTTGAACAAAGAAAAATTGGCACCCCCGAACAAAGATATTGACAAAATAGGGAGACCGCCAATATAGGGCTAGATAGCTCAGTTGGTAGAGCGCCGGTACGTTAATCCGGAGGTCGTTGGTTCAAATCCCGCTCTAGTCAATTTTTCTTTGTTCAACCCCCATATTAAATTTTTATTCTGAACTCAATTTGAATCACTGAGCAGAGGCAGTTCAGTTACAATGTGCATCAATGTTGTATTTCTGTACTATATCCCGTGATATAAACGGTTGAATTTGAATATGCATTTTATTGCAGCCTTCTGCGATTCTGACCAATAAGAGCGTTCCGTCCACTTTTGGACTAATTCGCCATAGGGTGTGTACAAACCGATGAACAAGATTCCCAAGTCTGTGATCGTAGGCTAATGACGGAGGTTAATCCACAAGAGGGCGCTATTTCAGGCAATAATGTATTGGCTATCGGGTAGACTAAAAGCCACGATCGCAGACTTGGAACCAAGTCTAACCTAGCAGCTTCATGCTTTCGCTGTTAGACTTTTGGCGTTCAAAACCCGTATTAGATGTTTTATATATCTACGTAATTTTCTTCGAAGAAATTAGAAAGAGAGATCAGGACTTGCCTTTCAGATATGATTTTCAAAGACTCAAGACCATACCACGGATTTCTTTTTGATTTTTAACGATTAACTTTGAACCCTTGAAGAAAGAAAAAGGGACTGAAAGAGGGCAATAAAACTTTCATGCGATATATATAAGGAACCACGCGTCGGTCAAAGCATAGAGAAAGGACAACACTTGGATAGGACATGGAGAAATTAAGGATGATGCAATCTTGTCGTCGTGTTTCCTTTTTTTCGAAATCTGTTCAAGAGAGGCATGCCATGTTCTCTGTGTGGTGGATGGGGATGCTTGATGGATCGATAGCGAGGCCCCGGGGCGGGGGGGGGGGCAGACCCCCTGCCCCGCGTCATTTAGTCTTGGTGCAAGTAGTCTTGGTTCCAAGACCATTGGTTTTTGCTCGGTACACACCAACGGTCGGGTGCACGTTTGTAATGAATAAACATAGAGGGCGCTTTGTAATTTTGTTCCCTGAGATCCAGATGTCGGTGAGCCGGAAAATAACACTAGTCACAGCGCCCTCTATGTTTATTCATTATAAACGTGCACAGTGTATACACCCGAACGTTGGTACTGATTTAGCCTTGTCCAAGGCTCTTTTCGCAAGCACCCCGCTTTGAATACTAGCACGGTACTAGAAACTGCAGTACAATGTACATTTTACATACTGTACTTGGTGTATGTACAATGTACATGTACATTATACCGTGGGGTCGAAGCATGGTTTTCGAGGTTTTTCAACCTCGTACCACAAACGAAGCCGAAACAGAGCCTTGTTCCCACTGTAAAATTGCGCCCGGATTCGGGCGCAAATTACGTATGCTGGAATCGGGCATTGAATATTCATTTCCTGTACTGGGCGGATAATCGTCCAATCATAAACTCTCGTTATGACGCAATGATGTGTGTTTATCAACAACGAGAAAAAGATGGCGTCCTCACTCGCGAATACTCTCAAGAAGCCTTGAATGGAAGTTTAAATTCTGCTGCAGACAAGATAGAAATTGATAATTTCAACCCAGAACAGCGGAAAGCACTTCATTGTTTTCTTTTAGGACATGACGTGTTCGTTAACCTGCCCACAGGTTTTGGAAAATCGGCGGTTTTTCACTGATTTTCTTCGGTAAGTTAAACCGTGGAGCTCCATGGTTCAACATCACAACATACAGTGACTATTAAGTGAGCTACTCAGCTGCATGGCTTGCTCAGTTGGGCCCGTACGATCACGATGACCCTTTTCCATATAATAGTTGAAGAGAACATTGAACAACCTATCAGGGCTTACCAATACCCTTTTTAGAGTTACAGTTATAGCAGAAGTAATATCATCATGATCACTGTCGGTAATTAACCATGTTGACATTCTCGTGAAAGAGTCGATCGATATAGTAAATAATGCACCATCCACACTCACTTGTAGTGCAAACGACACGTTACAGCGGCGTTTGTAGATCGCTGGACTTTTCTGTTACTTCCTTAATATTTCAAGAACATTCATTGCATGCCATGCAATGTGGCTGACTACGCACGTGAGATTGTTTATGTAGTATTCGCCATGCCACTAAACATTAACCAATGAGCATACACCTTCGGGAATATTAGCATAAAGTAACTCCGCCCACAATCTGACCTTTTTACAGTGGGAACAAGGCTCTGTTTCGGCTTCGTTTTTGGTACGAGGTTGAAAAACCTCGAAAACCATGCTTCGACCCCACGGTATAATGTACATGTACATTGTACATACACCAAGTACAGTATGTAAAATGTACATTGTACTGCAGTTTCTAGTACCGTGCTAGTATTCAAAGCGGGGTGCTTGCGAAAAGAGCCTTGGACAAGGCTAGTACTGATTGTGTGTACCGAGCAAACACCATTGGTCTTGGAACCAAGACTATGGTGCAAGACGTCCCTGGCCTGTTCTGTAATCTCACTGCCGCCAGTAGAGGGCGCTATCACTCCACGAACCCGCTAGCGTATTATTTTTCCCCGGGAGAGATGAGGCCACTTTAATTACATAATGGGCGTAACTTCTACCGGAATCAGTCTTAGCGCGTGCGCAAGGTTGGATATTCATCTGGGAACAAATGAGTGGAACATCTTTAGCCCAAAACTCTTGCTTACGTTAATACTGTAAAAGGCCAAGAGGCATATGTAAGTCTTAAATTATATAGCTCTCTCTATGCATGGAGCTGAGCTCCGTGCTCTATGGTATAATCATGGAGCTATTAAAGTGTCAGGACGCAGAAAATGCGTATAGGACAGTGGAACAAATATCAATTACCCCCATTTTCCAAGGTTACATTTTTACGGTATGGACAGTTTTGCAAAATCCAGTCTTTCCCAACGATGTATTATGACATGTCGGCTACAGGTGGCCCTCGACCGCTTCTGGGGATTCTCAGACTCTGCACCTGGTTACAGTGTGGATTCTGCCCTTACGTTTTAATTTTAAAAAAATGTTGCCAACGCTTATCGCCACTATGTAGCTTTACTCAGTTGGGGTGGATCTGCAGTGTGGCTATAAAAGAAGCTAATGCAAGGCGTAAAAAGCCACCATGGCGAAAAAGCCAATGCATACATTATACATGTGTTTGTAAATGTACTGTGTACATAAATATAAGTATAAACATGAACATGTACATACACATGTACTTACAAGTACAAGTACATGTACATGTACTGTATGCGTGCGTGTGTGTGTGTGTGTGTGGTGTGTGTACATGTACGTGGTCTCCGTTCACTTAACGAGCACACGTGCGAAAGTAGGTAAAACACGCCCATTTATGTTAAGTGGCCTCATCTCTCTTGGGTCGTAGACATTGTCTCCATTATACTTGATCTCCATTATACTGGAGTGGAGATCAATTTTCGTAGATTGATAGCGCCCTCTATTGGCGGCAAAATACAGAACAGGGACGTCTTGCACCAACAGCACCAACATGGCGGCGTCGGATTTAAAAAAAACCCATAGCAATAATTAAAAATATTTTTTCCGGGTTTTCTTTCGTTGATTTCTCATAATTATGTGTTCAGTACTTTAATATATTAATATTGTAATTTTTAATTTGAAGTATAGTGACTACAAGGTTGAACCCTGGGTCGTTGTCTTTGAAGTTTCGGGGAGGATGTCTACTGTAGACCTTTTCTTTTGCAACGTCACAGCCGCGATTTTTGCCAACCTTGGCAAAAGCATGTGCGGCCTTCACTGCAAAAAATACAATAGTTTCTTATTTGACCAATGATGCTAACAATTTAATTATCCATGTTACTAATAAATACATTGACTATCCAAAACAAAAGGTAAACTTACATTTCATAAAAAAGGTTTTCCTAAAATGGCAAACTTTTCCAAGCAAGTTTTATAGATTTTGGCTACTCAAGGCCTTCCATAAAAAATGGTGGTCAATGTTTGTAAACAAAAGAAAGGTCTATAGTATTGATATGGACATACAATTTGACATGATGGAAATAGACTCGTTCAGTCGGAGGTTCCAAGTTCTATGTGTAATATTTTATTAGACTATCATCAAATCATTGATCTACATTATACTGACTGGATCGGATAGGACATCTCAGCGCGTTTGTGCACGTTCGATGGTCGCTGTTATGGCTAAGCGCGTAGTCGCTGAAGGGGTATTTGCGTGAAAATACGCAAGCGCGGCGGTCCCGGCATGCAGCGCCTCAAGCATGCAGTACAAGTACTACTACTAGTAGTGATGATGAACTTGCACGCGCCTATCCTGTCCGCCATTTAGGGAGTCAAAATGTACACAAAGGAATTGACTCTCAAAATGGTGGAAATAGTAGACGTAGATTATGCGGAGGAGCGTTCCGCGTTGTGCAATGGGTCAATTAGTAACAGGCACGACGGGTCACTGTGCTAGCGAGGGAGGCCATCAATATCAACACGCTGTGAGTGAACGTCAGGGAGTCACCGGCGTTCCCAGTCACATCATCATTACCAGGATCATCAAAAATGCCTGCAGAGAGAGAGGAACACAATTTGATTTGGAATGAACCACTGGGGTGTTGCGTGGAAAATCAAAGACATCAAAAGTTAACAAAACCCTACAAATCACAAAATAAAACCCAATCATCGGTCACGGTGTTATGGACCCCCAAATTGCAAGTTTGTAACTTTTTGTTTTGAACATGAGTGGGACGGCTGACCCTTCTCTATAAAAAACAATTACCGCAGCTGTCAATGTTGCTATGAATTATTTGGCGATAATTACTTTAACGTAGCTGAAAGTCGCCATTTGTTTTTGCAAGGCATGTTTGTGACGTCACTAACCCAGGTCTGACCCAACTACTCCGCTTCACGAGCTATAATGCCAATAGCAGCACCATGGTGTAATTCCACCATATCCCTTTCATTACACAATGTCTTGAAATTATTATCAATATTGTGCACTGATCTAGTTTTCCGTATAGAGACGAGTTTTAATCAAACTCTGATGAAATCTTAAAATCACCCATTCCTTGATCAAACGTGACTTAAAGGTATAGGGTCATACTTTGGTGATGACCTTGACAAAATATTGTGTAATTTTCATTCGAAAGCTTACTTGTTATAGAGATGGTAATGGTAGTAAGCATCACGCGCACATTATTCCGTCTGAAGTGACCCCGTTGATTAGAAAATAAGGTATGTCGACAACTTTTGAGACTCCGAAAAAGAAAAAAATAAGATCGCCTGCAGGCAACTTTTGGATCAGTGGTTTCCGTGTGAATGCTGCCCCCAATACGACTGGTACCCGTTGTCACCTCACTCATGGGCTCTACGCTTTGAAAATACCGTGACGTTTTTTTTGCCGATTTCTCAATAAGTGTAATAGGCAATGTTGGCTATTCAACTAAACCTTTTGCAGTGACTTGAATTGTATCTTTCTTTATATTTTTGCCTATAAAGTAGCATTACGTTGAAAAAAGCGAACCGAAAACATATTGAATTTCAGTTTAGGTCATAGTTAACAATGACTAAGGCCTTCCAAACAAAGAGAGGAATACCTGTTTTTGACTCAGTGCGCCGGATGGTTACAGTCACGTGATTATTTATTCATTACACTCCCAACGGCAACACCTGAGGCCTCACATCTATATATTTGGACCCCGTCACTGAACGGCACAGAGATTGACGCAGATGTCGTGAAGGTATTGTTGGTTTTTAAACCACCTGCATTGAAACACAAAGAGTATGCAACCGAAATTGAATTATAGTCTCTACCAGTTGGTGAGAATTCGAATTTATTTCTTTACTCATAGAAAAATACACTTCTTAGGAAGAATATAAAAGGGTGACCACTTAAAACCTGCTGCACTGACGCGGCCATTTTCGCTCGGCCATGACACTGCAATTTTGTTTTAAACGGGCGTTTAAGACCGAGTCACCTCACCTGTATTCCAATTTATTAATAACTTTTCGTTACAAGCAATAAAACAAATTCGACAGTTTATTCTCAGCTCGCCGTCGACCATGTGTTAAAACTATGTCAATGTTGAGCGCTATAGCTACTCGTGCTTAAAGGTGCAGGCTCGGCATCACAAGTTATATAGTGCCCTCTGTTTGTCTTATGAAAGGAGATGTATTCGCGGTTTTCGTTTTTTGTAATATTGCTGTTCTGTTAATAGAAACAACACCCTGTGCGTGGACTTCGTAACAGGATGGCAATTACAATGATTTTACTCGCACGCAAGATTTATTTTTATCTTCCCGGTACACCTCTCACTTACCAGGGCTTGTTGACGTTTCTGGTTCAATGTGATGCTCGTGGCGAGTTTCAATATTATCGACCGGCTCTGTCCTGTTGCCTCCCAAGAGACGGGCCATTGTTATATTCACTGCGGGTTTGGCGTTCTCTACGATGCAAGTCAAATTGTACGACTGCGTAGCATCGACTTTCACTTCACAAGTCGACGACGAGGTGTCATCATCATCGTCACAGCCAACCACACGAGGGCGAGATGTCACTATTGAAACAAGAAGAGTGGATGAAATAATCTTGTGACAATTGAAAAACAAAATACTGTCAATTTCAAACATCTTGGTCGCTTTACTTTATATGTCAATATTTGAATGAAAAGCAGTCAGTAATGTTACGGTGATTCATCTGGAGGTGGTGGCATGGGTTCATAACGTAAATTTTACCGTAACGAAAGATTACCGTAAAATTGACGGGTGCAGTTTATTTTGCACCTTTTAAGACTCTACGACGGCCTATCCCATTGAAGTGCAACAAAATACAAAATAAAACAAAGTAAAATGCAATTGAAATCCGTTCGGTTTCACAACGTGCTTATTAAAGGAACATTACGGAATTGTTTTTTGCTAACAAAACAGTTGCTGGCAGCGTGAGCGCTTTATGTAATCCACCAGATACATAAACTGACAAACCTGTAGAAGTTTGAGATCGATCGGCCATCTGAGTCACGAGAAAATAGTGAAAAACCGATTACACATTTGCATGAAATCATATAGATTCCACAAATGAATAAAACTCTCACTGAGCGATAAACTCCAATCGGAAAATTAGTTTATTCATTTCTCATCAAATATGACATTGCAGACAAAAATATTTCAAGGGATGTTTTCTACTATCATCATCATTAGACCGTGTAAGTTTTGTGTAAATCTGTGATAAAAAAGTATATTACAAGTTTTTTTCTTACCAATTCTGTAATGTTCCTTTAACAATCCGTTTTTACGAATGCATTCACACAACAGGGGTGCAAGTGGGCAACCTGTGTGAATCTGTAATAAAGGATGGCTTATCAAAATAATCCGTACCGTAATAATTAATGGATCCGAAATATTGGATTTGGTATCTAAATTTTGTTGTTGCTAATGAATGGGCTCATGAATCAACCGTAAATGATATCTATCACTGCAAAAACCGTTGACGAAGAGAGCGATAACCATGTTTGCAAATTTTTCCTGGCATACACGTTATAATATACGGTACGTGGTTGTTTGACACCCATGTTGTAATAATAATACAGCATTTGTGACGTAAATTACCTAAAACTTAACATAATTTGTTACACAGTGAATCTGATCAGTCTAATACCTTTTACAGCAACTGGGACATCTCCGATCTGTACCATCTTCCCAATTGGCTTTAGCTGGAAGAAATATTTTCCCTCCATTGCGTCGGTGACGTTGTGAACGACCAAGGAAAAGTTGCTGCCGCCTCGCCAGTATGAGGCCAAGAGGTTCTCGGGTGTACGTCCGTTGAAATGCCAGTATATGGCATCAACGCGCTCCAGCGAGACTCGTTCCGAGGTGATGAAGGGGCAGTGGATGTACCCCAGGCTGCCTCTCTCAAGGTACGTCATGATGGCTTGGACGCTGCCAACTATAGAGGAGTGCAAACCAACATAAATACTAATATAAAAGGCAATTTACCTTTTAGGAACATGTAACTATCATTTTTTGTTTTATGTGGTCAGCGGTATATCTGGAAGGGAGAGTGTTGGGTCCTTTTTAGAAACTATCAAGCTCCCCCGTGAGGCTCTTAGGAGTCACACCTTTTTGTCCTCCGTAACGCTATACGTTTTCAATATGGTCATTGATAGTTCAACATTTTCTGGTCTTCAGCCAGCAATAACTTCAGTTGCCTTTTTGCACCACTCATCTAAAACTTTGTCAACACTGTACATATACATTCACAATACATGTGCATCTTTTTTGCCGAATTAATTGCAAAAACCTCTTCAAAAAATAAAATTTCTTACTCAATACACGCAGCTCTTTTACTGTCAACAAGGGCGTCGATTGCTACTGAAAAGTAGGGGGACGGGCGAGCAAGTCATGAACATTTTTTCGTTTTTCTTTTGTTTTAATTGATATTTTGTTTGTGTGTATGGGAAAAAGTGAATCATACATGTATAGCCTTGTGTAAACAGACCATTAAGATGAGACTAGTGTACCCACAAAACATATTTGGATGTTTTTGTATTTTAAGCATCATATAGAGTGTTCTTAGAGGACTAGCACACAAATAGTAGTACCGGAGCTCACTCAAAGTGTTCAAAAAGCTTTAGTTATAGGCCTAGTCATTTATAAAGTTCTTCCCTTGTTAATGGAGAATCATGTATGGAAACTAAAGCTATAAAGAACGTATGGGGCGATATGTGTAGTTCTTAATAGGGAAGTGGTGTGTGGTTAAGTTAAAGGGCAAAACCAGAAGGGGAACAGATGTTGGTAGGGGGTGGTGTCTGGAAAGGATGGTTTGTGTGAAGAGGAGACTGCCAAAATAAACTTGAGTGAAATGCACCGTGGAGCGGGAAATTCGGAACCAGATCCGGTGCTAGCTAGGTAGATTGGCAGCTAGAGGGAGGGAAGGGAAGACACATGTCGGTGTGGTCTCTGGTAGTAAATCATCCCCTGACTGTTTGGATGTTGCTTTTTGGTGGACGACAAGTGTCTCCGTTATCCGGCAATGGTTAAACAGAGCTAATTTTTTATGTTTTTATGTAAAAATATGAAGGACAGAGAGGTTTTTTTTTTTAAAGGGGGGGGGGGTTGGAAGGGGAAGGGGTTGTTGGAACTCGCTAAAAAAACTTTTGTTTCTGTTGGGATGTAGCCACTGAAAAGAATGTTATAATATCCATTTTAATGTGCTTCGGGAGTCCGGCGTTTATCGTGTGTCATCTGATATGCTGTCCCCCAGTCTAAAAAGTGTGTGTGTGTGTGTGGGGGGGGGGGAGATAATGCCCCCCTTCCCCACCCATCGACGACCTTGACTGCCAAATGATACTCCTCAATACGTGGACCCGAATGGTCGGACCAACCATTCTGTGAAAGGGTGTTGAAAGGCTTCCGGAGAATACCGCATTGTCTTTATTTGTGCGCTATACTACGTGGA
The DNA here is from genome assembly GCA_032158295.1 of Pycnopodia helianthoides. Lineage (NCBI taxonomy): Eukaryota > Metazoa > Echinodermata > Asteroidea > Forcipulatida > Asteriidae > Pycnopodia > Pycnopodia helianthoides. The sequence goes on along the minus strand of CM063263.1, from coordinate 9,025,376 downwards.
CAGCGCGGTGCCTGTGCGCCGAGAATGAGGCAAGGTACTTCGTAACACCCCTTTCACAGAATTGGTCCGACCATTAAAGTGAGTCATCAGACTTAGATCCCATTGATATTTGCTAGTGTTGGATTGTTGTGATTATAAAAAAATATATACATCTCACAAATTATCCAGGTTGAATTCAGACAATTTAATTTGCATTAAAAAACAACTAAAAAAACACGCTTATTTTGTATAATTGGGGTTGAACAATGACAAAATTACTAGAGCGGCATTTGAAGCGCTCTATCATATCTATAGCCCTATGTTTGCGGTCTCCCTATTTTGTCAATATCTTTTTTTTCGGGGGTGCCAGTCAGAAGCCATTCAACAGTTAATTGCCGTGTAGCTAGCCAGGGATCACACCCAAAGTTTGCTCTATACCTGGAAGCGACAACCAGGGGATCACCTATATTTCAAATGCCAAGTAATAAACTACAAGGAAAACTGACTAGGTAAATTTACTCCAGCGGAATTATTTTGTATAGGGGGCCTAATTTAGGCCTACATAATTATAAGGAACTTTATAAAGGAACATTACAGAATTGGCTTTTGCTAACAAAACAGTTGCTGGCAGTGTATTAAAAGCACTTTATGTAATCCACCATATACATAAACTGACAAACCTGTAGAAGTTTGAGATCGATCGGCCATCTGGGTCACGAGAAAATAGTGAAAAATCGATTACACATTTGCATGAAATCATATAGGTTCAACAATGAATAAAACGCTCACTGAGTGATAAACTCCAATTGGAAAATTAGTTTATTGATTTCTCATCAAATATGGCATTTCAGACGGAAATATTTCAGGGGATGATTTCTTCTATCATTAGACCGTTCAAGTTTTATGTAAATCTTTGATCAAAAGTATATTTTACAATTACCAATCTGTAATGTTCCTTTAAACAATCGATGCCTCTTTGTCCTTTCTTTCTCCCAAGTCCTTAGGCCTACATACAATTGCAAAACAAAATCGCTCACTTGATGACGGGTCCAAGCACTAGCCTAACAGTGCGCGAGAATTGCAGTGTAATAATTTAAAACAATAGAGGAATAAAATAATATTTTGTTACTCACGAAGATTTTCCAGAAACATTATCCAATATGTAGGCGTAAAATCCATTTACCATCTGACTTCGACTTTGAGCGAAAAATGTGGCGATATGTCCAATGTAGGTTGGCTCTGCCGTTGAACTATTCTTGGTCCAAGACGTCACTATCTCATACTCGTGATAACCCGACAGAGGGCGCGCTTTTCTTCTTGAATTCGTCGCGGTTTGACGACTGGCTGTAGTAACGTCTTGGATATCTTGTTTTAGAGGGCGTGGCCAAATTATGGTAATGAGCATCAAGTCATGTATTATTCATATTATTCATATTATTATAGTGACTAAATAATGACAAGCTTGCAAGATGTGAAAGGTCACGGGGTCGTCGAGACGAGCTTGACATGTGTTGCATGCTAGCTGTGTCACATCGCATGAACTCTCGTTTTGAATGACCACCATAATAATAAATAGCAGCTGCACGGAATCGCTCATCACACATCACTTTTCGCAAGGCCAGTTTGCTACACAGTGTAGCAGCAGAATGTACGCGTCTGAGTTGAGTCAAAAGTTAATTTATTTGTCTGTTGGTTTGCCACGGGTGCCTGAATCTTCCTTGCATAGTCCTGCATCCGAAAATCTACTTTTACGGCTATTTTCTGCCATCTTCATACCGGAAATTACAGGCAAGTGACGAGACTCCGAATGTTCCTCAAACGCATGTCTAATGGGATTTGTGTACACGGTGCTGTTCGAAAGAGAAACATAAAGTATGCACGGTCAAAACACCCTCAAAACAATGCTGGATTTTTACAAGTTTTAAAGCATTGGAAAGCCCGTTTCAAGGGCTCCAGATTCAAATAAAATATGTGGCTGTGACCATTTTGTAGGCGACGCGAGTGTCCAGAGAGTAGGGCTGGTACAACAGCAACTTAGCAAACAAGGGGTGCGTAGTAAAACCAGCAAGGAATATACTGCCGAATAATGGCTGCAAACAAATTCGGAGTTAAGTTTGAGTATAACTCATGAAGTAAGCATGCTAGAGACACGGAATTTGTACCTGAATCTTCCTTGCTTAGTCTTCCATCCGAAAATCAAGTTTCATGGCTCATATCTGCCGTCTTCATACCGGAAATTACGGGCAAGTGACGATACTCCGAATGTTCCTCAAACGCATGTCTAATGGGATTTTTGTACACAGTGCTGTTCGAAAGAGAAACATAAAGTATGCACGGTCAAAACACACTCAAAAACAATGCTGGATTTTTACAAGTTTTATACCATTGGGAAAACCGTTTCAAGGGCTCCAGATTAAAGTAAAATATGTGGCTGTGACCATTTTGTTGGCGACGGGAGTGTCCAGAGAGTAGGGCTAGTACAACAGCAACTTAGCAAAGAAGGGGTGCGTAGTAAAACCAGCAAGGAATATACTGCCGAATAATGGCTGCAAACAAATTCGGAGTTAAGTTTGGGTAAAACTCATGAACTAAGCATGCTAGAGACACGACATTTGTACCTGAATCTTCCTTGCATAGTCCTCCAACCGAAAATAATTTTGTTATGGCTCAAATTTGCCGTCTTCATACCGAAAATTACGGGCAAGTGACGATACTCCGAATGTTCCTCAAACGCATGTCTAATTGGATTTTTGTACACAGTGCTGTTCGAAAGAGAAACATAAAGCATGCACGGTCAAAACACTCTCAAAACAATGCTGGATTTTTACAAGTTTTATACCATTGGGAAGCCCGTTTCAAGGGCTCCAGATTCAAAAAAAATTGTGTCTGTGACCATTTTGTAGGCGACGCGAGTGTCCAGAGAGTAGGGCTAGTACAACAGCAACTTAGCAAACAAGGGGCGGTAGTAAAACCAGCAAGGAATATACTGCCGAATAATGGCTGCAAACAAATTTGGAGTTAAGTTTGGGTATAACTCATGAAGTAAGCATGCTAGAGACACGAAATTTGTACCTGAATCTTCCTTGCATAGTCCTCCATCCGAAAATCAAGTTTCATGGCTCAAACCTTCCGTCTTCATACCGGAAATTACGGGCAAGTGACGATACTCCGAATGTTCCTCAAAAGCATGTCTAATGGGATTTTTGTACACAGTGCTGTTCGAAAGAGAAACATAAAGTATGCACGGTCAAAACACCCTCAAAGCAATGCTGGATTTTTACAAGTTTTATACCATTGGGAAGACCGTTTCAAGGGCTCCAGATTAAAGTAAAATATGTGGCTGTGACCATTTTGTTGGCGACGGGAGTGTCCAGAGAGTAGGGCTAGTACAACAGCAACTTTGCAAAGAAGGGGTGCGTAGTAAAACCAGCAAGGAGTATACTGCCGAATAATGGCTGCAAACAAATTCGGAGTTAAGTTTGGGTATAACTCATGAACTAAGCATGCTAGAGACACGAAATTTGTACCTGAATCTTCCTTGCATAGTCCTCCATCCGAAAATTAAGTTTCAAGGCTCAAATCTGCCGTCTTCATACCGGAAATTACGGGCAAGTGACGATACTCCGAATGTTCCTCAAACGCATGTCTAATGGGATTTTTGTACACAGTGCTGTTCGAAAGAGAAAAATAAAGTATGCACGGTCAAAACACCATCAAAACAATGCTGAATTTTTTACAGGTTTTATACTATTGGAAAGCCCGTTTCAAGGGCTCCAGATTCCAATAAAACATGTGGCTGTGACTATTTTGTAGGCGACGCGAGTGTCCAGAGAGTAGGGCTAGTACAACAGCAATTTAGCAAAGAAGGGGTGCGTAGTAAAACCAGCAAGGAATATACTGCCGAATAATGGCTGCAAACAAATTCGGAGTTAAGTTTGGGTATAACTCATGAACTAAGCATGCTAGAGACCTGAAATTTGCACCTGAATCTTCCTTGCTTAGTCCTCCATCCGAAAATCAAGTTTCATGGCTCATATCTGCCGTCTTCATACCGGAAATTACGGGCAAGTGACGATACTCCGAATGTTCCTCAAACGCATGTCTAATGTGATTTTTGTACACAGTGCTGTTCGAAAGAGAAACATAAAGTATGCACGGTCAAAACACACTCAAAACAATGCTTGATTTTTACAAGTTTTATACCATTGGGAAGACCGTTTCAAGGGCTCCAGATTAAAGTAAAATATGTGGCTGTGACCATTTTGTTGGCGACGGGAGTGTCCGGAGAGTAGGGCTAGTACAACAGCAACTTAGCAAAGAAGGGGTGCGTAGTAAAACCAGCAAGGAATATACTGCCGAGTAATGGCTGCAAACAAATTCGGAGTTAAGTTTGGGTATAACTCATGAACTAAGCATGCTAGAGACACGACATTTGTACCTGAATCTTCCTTGCATAGTCCTCCAACCGAAAATAATTTTGTTATGGCTCATATCTGCCGTCTTCATACCGAAAATTACGGGCAAGTGACGATACTCCGAATGTTCCTCAAACGCATGTCTAATTGGATTTTTGTACACAGTGCTGTTCGAAAGAGAAACATAAAGCATGACGTTCAAAATTCAAAAAAGCGGATTTTTTAAAGTTTTAAAAAAATTAAAGGGTTTTTGGTCCCCAACAAAAAAAATTTTTGGGTTTTGTAAACCATTTTCCGAAAAGGGGAAAACAAAAAAAAGGGGTTTTGGGATCAGCAAAGGGTTATCCGAAAAAGGGGGGCAAAAAAATTTATTAAATTTGGGGAACTCGTGCTGTAAAAAACGAAAATTTACCGAAATTTTTTTCCCCCCCCCAGAAAAAAATTTTAAAAAAGCCTCTTAAAAAAGAAATTACCGAATTTTTTCCTGTTCCTCAAAAAAATTTAAGGGTCAATGCGTTTTAAAGGAAAACAAAAGTAGGGTTCAAAAAAAAAAATTTTATTTTTAAAAGTTTTTAAAAGAAACCCGTTTCAAGGGGCCAATTTAAAAAAATGTGGTTTTACATTTTTTACAGGGGTGCCCAAGGGCTAGTCAAAAACTTTGGGGGGGGGCCTTAAAAAAAAAAAGCGGAAAAAATTTTCCCCGGGGAAAAAAATTTCTGCAAACAAAAAAGGGGAGTTTTAAAAAAATTTTTTTTTTTTAAAAAAAAAAAAAAAAAAAGTAAAGCCTTTTGGGAAATTAAATTTTTTATACCCCCCAGAAAAATTTTTATGGCCTTTGCCGTCTTTCAAGGAAAAAAAGTAGAAATCCAATTTTCCCCAAACGCTGGTTAAAAATTTTTTTTTTTTTGGGTTTTTAAAAAAAAAAATTTGGGAAAAAAAAACAGGGTTTTTTAAGGTTTTATAAAAACCCAAAAGGGGTCCGATTAAAAAAAAAGGGTTGCCATTTTGTGGCAAAATTCCCAGAAGTGGGTAAAAAAAACAACAGCAAAGAAATTTTTTTAAAAAAAACCCGGATAACTCCGAAAAAATGGTTTAAAAAAATTTTAAAAAATTTGGGATAACTCCCAATTTCCCCCCCAAAAAGGGTTTTTTAAACCCCCAAAAACCCAAAAAAAACCCCCCAACTTTAAAAAATTTTTTTCATAACCCTTTTTACCCAAAAAATTTTGCCCCCCCTAAAAACCATTTCCCCCCCCGAATGCCTAAACGCATCAAAGGGGGTTTTTTTTTTCCCGCAAAGAGTAAAAATGCCGGAAAAACCCCCAAAAAATCGGTTTTTTTAAATTTTACCCTGAAAACCCCCCAATCCGATTCAAAAAAAATTTTTGACATTTTTTGGCCCATGCGGGGCCCCTACAAAAAAAAGCAAAAGGGGGGGGCTTTAAAACCGCAAGGGAAAAATTTCCCAATTGGCTAAAAAAACAAAATTTTTTTGGAAAACCCAAAAAACATTAAACAGAATTTTTACCGTTCCTTTAAGCCCCCCACCGAAAAATTAAATTTAAGGTTACTGGCCCCAACCGAAATTTGGGAATGACGAACCCCAAGCCCAAAGTGTTAAAAAAGGGGAACTGCGGAAAAGGAAAAAAAATTTCCTTAAAAAAACAAAAAAACCTGTTTTACAATTTTTTTCCTTGAAACCCTTTCAAGGGGGCCCCCAAAAAAAAAACATGGGTTTCCTTTTTTGGGGACCGGGAAAAAATTTTTCCAAAAATTTTTTTAAAAAAAAACAAAAAAAAAACCCCCCCCTTTTTAAAAAAAAAAGGGTTTTTTTTTGGGGGGGAAAAAAAAAAAAAAATTTCCAATAAAAGGGTCAAACAAACAGAAAAGGGGGGTAAACCAAAATTTGAAAAGGGGAAAAAATTTTTTGTTCTTTATTCCTTACCAAAATAAATTTTTCCAAATTTCCTTTTTATACCAAAACGGAAGTCAACTCCTTTTTTCCCCAAAAATTAAAGGGGTTTTTTATTTTTCAAAAAAAACTAAAGATTTTTCAAAAAACCCAAAAAAAGGGATTTTTAAAATTTTTCCTTAAACCCCAAGGGCTAATTTTAAAAAAAAAATTGGGGCTTTTTTAGGCGGAGTTCCAAAGGGCGTAAAAAAATTTTTGCAAAGGGGGGTGGGGATAAAACCCCAAAAAAGGGGGTTTTACAAAGCCAAAATTTCCCAAAAAAAATTTTTTTTGGGGGAAAAAAGAAAAATTTTTTTGGGGGGGAAAAAAAAAAACTTAAGAAAAGAAATGGGAAACCGAAATTTCCTTCAAGTTCCAAAAAAAATTTTTTTGGCCAAAGGTTTCAAAAGGGGAAAATTTGGGAATAAACCCCCCTTTTCCCAAACCATGCTAAATTTTTTTTTAAAGGCGTTAAAGGAAAAAAAAAATGGGGAAAAATAAAAAAGGGGTGGGGTTTTTGTTTTACAGGGGGAAACCCCAAGGGGCCCTTAAATAAAAGGGGTATATTTTTTTTGGGGCATTCCGAGTAAGGGATAAAACCCAAAATTACAAGAGGGGCAAAAACCCCCAAAATTAATTTTCCCAAAAAATTTAAACAAACGGATGGAAAACCAATGAAAGGCACAAAAAACCGAATTTCCTTCAACCCTCCATAAATTTTTTCAGGCTTTAAAGTTTAAGAAAACGGGCAATACTACCCCCAAAGTTTAAAGTTCAAGGAAATTTTTTTAAGGCTGTTCAAAAAAACAAAAAATTTCAAAAACACCCCCAAGGTGGGGTTTTAAAAAATTTTTTTTCAGGGAAGCCCCTTTTTAACCCAAAAAAAAAAACATTGGTGGAAATTTATGGGGGGGCCCCCGAAAAAAGGGGTTAACACAATTTTTCAAAAATTTTTCAAATTCCACAAATAATCCCGTAAAACTGCCCAAAAAAAAAGGGGTTTCATACTCCCGAACCCAACATGTAAGGGAAAAATTTTACCCATCTTTGAAGCCCCCCATCCAAAACAAAAATTTTGGTTTATTGGGGTTTATACCAAAATTTGGGCTAGCTCCAGTTCCCAAAAAAAAAAAGTCTTGGTTTTTTAACCCGGGGTTCAAAGAGAAAAATAAAAAAAAAAAGGTTTTTTCCAAAAATTTTTTAAAAAAAAACAAAAATTTTTTTTTGGGGGTTTTTTAAAAAAAAAAAAAAAAACCCCCAAAAAAAATTTTTTCCCCGGGGTTTTTAAAAAAACATGGGTTTTTACATTTTGTTGGGGGGAGGTTCCCAAAAAGGGGAACCCAAACAACTTAAAAAAAGGGGGGGGTTTAAAAAAAATTAAGCCAAAGGTCAAAAAATTTTGGGGTTAATTTGGGAAATCCGAATCTAGAACACAATTTCCAATTTTTTTAGTTCCCCCCCCCAAAAATGTTTTGGCTCAAATCGGTTTTATACCGAAATTCGGGGAAAAAAACCCCCAATTTCCTCCCAAACTAAAAATTTTTTTTTTTCCCCTGGTTTAAAAAAAAACTTATCGGAAAAAACCAAAACATCTGGTTTTTTAAAAATTTTTTTTTTGGAAAGCCCCCTTCAAGGGAGAAAAAAAAATGGGCGTAAAATTTTTTCCCGGGAAAAAAGGTTACAAAAAACTTTTAAGGGGGGGGGGGATAAAAACAAAGGGGGTACTTTGGCGAAAATTCAAAAAGTTTTAACCCCTAAACAAAGAAAGTTTCCCCCTTTTTCCCCCAAAAAAAATAAAACCAAAATTTTTTTGGGGAAAAGGGAAGTGCGAACCCAAAAATTTTCCCCAAAACCTTTAATGATTTTTTCCATCCGAAAAAAAAACATGAACTCCCCCCAAAAAAAGCGGATTTTCAAGTTTTTTACCCTTAAAGCCCTTTAAGGGTTTCAAAAAACATTTTTGGAAAGTGAGGAAAACAAATAGGGTTTTTAAAAAGTTACAAAGAAGGGGGGGGGGTTTAAAAACCCAAAAAAATGCCGTAAAAATTAAAAAGGGGTTAAGTTTTTGGGATAAAAGAAATAAAAAGAAAAACCAAATTTTACCAATTTTTAACCCCCCCCGAAAAGGGGTTTGGGGGAAAATTTGGGGTTTAAAAAATTGGAAAAACCCCCAATTTCCTCAAACCATTCAAATGGGGTTTTTTTCCATTTCCCAAAAAAAAAATTCCCCCAAAACCCCAAAAAAGGGTTTTTTAAAATTTTTACCATTTCCCTTTAAGGGCTTTAAATAAAACACTTACATTTTTAAAAGGGTTTTTCCGGAAGGGCTTAAAACCAATTAAAAAAAAGGGGGCGTATAAAAAGAAAGGGACGCCCAATAAGGCAAATTTATGTTAAAAAAGGGGAAAAAAAGGGGTCTTCCGATATTCCCCCAAAATTAATTTAGGGAAAATTTCCCCTTAAGGAAAATTAAAGGGGAATGCATTCTTTTTCAAAAAATTCAAAAATTTTTTGACAATGCGTTTTAAAGGAAATAAAGATGACGTTAAAAAAAATCAAAACATCTGTTTTTTTAAATTTTTTCGGGAAAACCCTTTAAGGGCTCCCAACAAATAAAACAGTGGTTACATTTTTTCAGGGGGCCGGGAAAAGGGTTCAAACCAATTTAAAAAAAAGGGGGCGTAAAAAACCAAATTGCCAAAATGGCTGCAACAAATTTAAAAATTTTTTCCCAAAAACAGAAACAAATTTCCGAATTTTTGCAATTTAAAAATTTTATGGAAATTTCCCCCAAACCGGAAAAATTTTCGGGGTGACTACCCCCCAAAATGTCTAAAGGATTTTTCCGTCTTTCAAAAAAAAAATAAAAAATTACTCCAAAAACCCCCCAAAAAATTGGGTTTTTACAAGTTTTTCCAGGAAACCCTTAGGTCAAAACCAAAAAAAAATGTGGTTTTACATTTTTAAAGGGAGCGTTCCAGGGTAGGGCATAAACAGCCCTTGAAAAAGGGGGGTTTGGGAAAAAAGGGGTTTCCCAAAAGGCTTGCAAAATTGGAAAAGGGGTTTTGGGATAACCAAAATTAAAAAAATTTGGGCCAACCCCTTTTTTTAATTATGAAAAAAATTTTTTATGGGACCCGCTTAACCGAAATTGGGCAATCTCCCCGAAGTTTCCCCAACGATTTAAAAGGTTTTTTTTCCGGTTTCAAAAGGGAAATAAAAGGGGAGTAAAAACCCCCAAAGGGGGTTTTTTTAAATTTTTTACCAAAAACCCCAGGGCTGTTCAAAAAAAAAAGGGTTGACTTTTTAACACCATTAAAAAAAGGGGGCAGTAAAAACAATTTTGCAAAAAAGGGGCGATAAAAAACAAGTTTCCAATTGGTGCAAATTCAGAAGTTTGGGTAAACCAAAAAAAGGGTGCCAAATTTTACCGAATTTCCTTTCAATTCCCCCAAAAACAAATTTCAGGTAAAAAAAGGGGTTTTATACCGGGAAAAACGGCAAGACGATAATAATGTTCTCCCTGCAAAGGGTTTTTTACACATTTTGAAAAAGGCATAAAATTTCCTCAAAAAAACCCCCCCTAACCAATTTTTTGTTTTTATGGAAATTTTCAAGGTCCGTTCAAAAAAACGTTGGGGGAAATTTTACACCATTCCAAATGGTTACAAAAAACTTGGCAAAGAAGGGGTCGATAAAAAAATTCGGAAAAAAAAAACGGAGTTAAGTTTTTGGGATAACCAAACAAAAAAGGGGGGGAAAAAAACCGATTTCCTTTCAATTTCCCCCCAAAAAAAAAGTTTTTGGGTAAACTCCGTCTTCATCCGGGAAAACGGGAATAGTTTCCCAATTTTTCCCAAACCATGTCTAATGGGATTTTTTTCAATGGTTAAAAAAAAAAATAGGGGCCCCAAAAAAAAACCCCATTTTTTAAATTTCCAAAATTTGGGGCCAGTTCAAAAAACTGGCGTAAAATTTTTTCAGCGATTAAAGTTAAACCCCCAAAAACCAAAAAAGGGGGGCGATAAAAACAAGGGGTATATGGTAAAGGGAAACAAATTCAAAGTTTGGGTATAAACCCGAACTAAGGGGGAGAAAACAAATTTTTTCCGAATTTTTGCAACCCCCCAAAAAATTTTTTTTTGGTCAAAAAAACTTTTACCGGGAAAATTCCAAGTCAAACCCCCAAATTTTTTTCTAAAGGGTTTTTTACCAATCGTAAAAAGGAAAAAATAAAATTTTTTCCCCCCAAAAACCCCCAAAACGCATTTTTAAATTTTTTTACCATTTGGGAAAAAATTTTAAAGGGCCCCCTTCAAATAAAACATGTGGTTTTACATTTTTTTGGGGGGCCGGGTAGGGCTTTCAAACAATTACAAAGGGGGTGCTTTAAAAAAAGAAGGAGTTCTGGAATAAGGTGAAAAAATTCAGAAGGGCCCCAATAACAGCAGAGAAACCCCAAAAGGCCAATTTTTTAAATTTTGAAAATCATTTTTTTTTGGGGCCGTTTTACCGGAAAATTTTGGGGGCCCAAGTTCCTCAACGAATTTTAAAGGATTTTTGCCATCGGAAAAAAAAAAAACAAAAAGTTCCTCAAACATCAAAAATTTTTTTTACAATTTTTAAAATTGGGAAAAACCCCTTTTAACCCCTTCAAAAAAAAAGTGGTTTTAAATTTTTACAGGAGCCGGGAAGGGGAGACAAAAAACTTGCAAAAAGGGGGGGGTGTTCCGCAAGGGTATACCCAATAAGGGGAAAAAAAGGGGGGGTTTGGGTTTTAAAAAAAAAGTAGCCGAAAATTGATGAACCCCTTTTCAAGTAAAAAAAAATTTATGGTCAAAAACCCCCTTTTATACCGGAAAAAACGGGAATCGTATCCCAACCAAATTTTTAAAGGTTTTTTTGCCGTCTTTTAAAAGGGAAATAAAGGGGGAGGTCAAAAAAAATAAAACAAAAAAAAAAAAAATACCTTAAAGGTTCAAGGGGTCCAGTTTTTAAAAAAACATTGGTTGACTAACCCACCCCGGGAAAAAGGGGGGGAAACAAAAAAAAAAAGGGTGGTAAAAAAACCGCAAGGAAATTTTTAAAAGGGGGCCAAATTCAAGAAGTTTGGGTATAAAACCCAAAAATAAAGAAAAGGGCAAAAAGAAGAATTTTTGCAAGTTTAAACCAAAATTAATTTTTTTTGGTATTAACCCGTCTTCATCGGAAAACGGAATGACGAACTAATTTTCCCCAAAACCGAAAAATTTTTGTCCATTTTCCCAAAAACAAATTGCAGTCAAAAAACCCCTTTAAAACTTTCTGGATTTTTTAAAAATTTTCCTTGGAAAGGCAAGGGCCCCAACTAAAACATTGGGGTTGAATTTTTACAGGGTTTTTCCCGGGAGGGGGTCAACGGGGGAATTTAAAAAAAAAGGGGGGAAAAAAAAAGGCGGAGTAAAGCCAATAATCGCAAACAAAAGGGTTAATTTTAAAAAGAACTAAATTAAAAAAAAATTGATAATTTTTACCCCAGAAAACAAATTTTTTGGAAAATTTTTTTTCCGGGGAAAAAACGCAAAATCCAAATTTTTCCAAACATGCCCGGGTTTTTTAAATTCGTTGAAGAAAACCCAAAAATTTCCTCAAAACAATCAAAAAAGGGATTTTTTAAAAATTTTTACCAAAGGGAAACCCTTTTAAGGCCCAACAAAAAAACATGTGGGTTTTCTTTTTTACCCCGGGGAAGGGTATTTAAAAAACTTTCAAAGGGGGCGGATCCAGCAAGGAGTAACGCCAAAAAAAAGGGGGCAAAAAAACAGTTTGGGGTATAAACCGAAAAGGCTGAAAACAAATTTGAGAATTTTTGTATCCCCCAAAAAAAAATTTTTAAGCCCTTTTGCCGTTTTCATACCAAATTCGGGGAATAGTACCCAATTTCCTTTAAACGATTTTAAGGGAGTACCCGTGTTCAAAAGAAACTAAAGATTTGGGCAAAAATAAAAAAACTGGTTTTTACGAACCATTAAACCCTTCGGTCCCGTTATAAAAACATTGGGCTTTTTTAGGGCCCGGGAAAAAAAAAGGCTTAAAAAAATTACAAAGAAGGGGGTTTAAAAAAAGAAGGGAAAAAGGCCCAATAAGGGGAAAAAAATTTTGGAGTTAAAAGGGGGATAACCAAAAATGCAAACTAAGAAGAAATTTGGGTTAACTTTCCTTTAATTTAAAACCGAAAACAAATTTTATGGTCTTTTGCCGCCAACCAAATTAAAGGCAATGCATACAAATTCCCAAACATTCAAGGGTTTTTTTTTTTTTGAAAAGGGAAAAAAAAGTTGCCGAAAAAAAATAAAAATGCGGTTTTACAATTTTAAAAATTGGGGTTTTTTTGGGTTTGATTAAATAAAACGTTTGGGGGTTTTTTTAATTTTTTTTCCAAAGGGGAGGCGAAAAAGCAAATTGCAAAAAAGGGGTGGTAGTAAAACCCGCAAATAACTAATTTGGGGGTGAAAAAAAAACAAAATTAAAATTTGGAAAATTTGATAAAATGTAAACAGAAATTTTTTTAAAAAATTTCCCCGATTCCCCAACCAAAAAAAATAAAACCCAATTTCCCCTCTTTATACCGGGAAATTTCGGGGGGGAAACCCCATTTTCCCCAATTTTAAGATTTAAGGGGGGTTTTTTCCGGGGCAAAAAAAGAAACTAAAAATCAGGAAAAAAACAAAAAAAATTTTTTTTAATTTTTAAAATTGGAAACCTTTCAAGGGTCCAATTAAAAAAAAACATTGGGTGACTATTTTTGGCCAGGGGCCGGGGGGTTCAACAGAACTTCAAAGAACTAGTAAAAACGAAGGGGGTTTTCCCCAAAAGGGAAACTGGGTTTTGGGTTGGGAAAAATTAAAAAGTGTAAAAAGAAAAAATTTTTTGGCCCCCAAAAAAAATTTTTATGGCTCAAAGGGTTTTAGGGGAAAATTCGGGAATCATACCCGAAAATTTTCCCCAAAAGATTCAATGGGTTTTTCCAAATTTTGAAAAAGGCAAAAAAGAAATAAAACACCCTCAAAACTTTTAAAAAAAATTTTTTTAATTAAACCCTTAACTTTTAATTCAAATAAAACAGTGGCTGTGACTATTTTAGGACGCGAGGCCAGAGAGTAGCTATAAACAGAAATTAGCAAAAAAGGGGTGCGTGTAAAAAAACCCCAAGGAGTTACGAAAAATGGCGCAAAACAAATTCGGATTAATTTTGGGGATAACTCATGAATTTGCATGCTAGAGACACGAATTTTTCCAAATCCTTCCAGTCCCCAAACCAAAAAAACAATTTATGGCTTTTTGCCCTCTTCATACCGGAAATTAAAGGGCAAGTACGATACTCCCAAAGTTCCTCAAAGCATGCAAGGGTTTTTTTCACATGGTTTAAAAAAACAAAAGTATGCAGGGCAAAACCCTCAAACACTGGAATTTTTTAAAAGGGTTTTAACCTTAAAGCCCTTTCAACTCCCGTTCAAAAAAAATTGGGGCATTTTTGGGGAAGGGTGTAAAAAGTACTATAAAAAAAAGGAAAAAGGGGGTATAAAACCAAAGGTTCCCAATAAGGGGAAAAAATTGGGGGTAAATTTTATAACTAAAAACCTGTGAGACAAAATTTTACCCCTTCCCCGCTATCCCCAATCAAAACAAGTTTTAAAGGGCCCCAAAAAGGTTTTAAAAAAAAAGGCCGGAATCTCCCAAGTTTTAAAAGATTTAATGGGTTTTGAAAACAGTGCGTTTAAAAAAACATAAAAAGGGTAAAAAATCAAAAACCCCCTTTTTTTTTCCAATTAAACCCCTTTGGCTCCTTTTAAAAACCCGGGTGTTACATTTGTAGGCACGCCCCAGAAGTAGGGTATAAACAGCAATTTGCAAAAAGGGGGGGAAAAAACCCAAAGGGAAAAATCCGAATAAGGCTGCAAAAAAATTGTTTTTTTTTTCTGCTTTAAAAAAACAAATTTTCTGGTTTTTTGGTTCCCCCCCAAAAAATTTTTTTGGTTTAAAATTTTCCGTCTTATGGAAATTCCCAAATGCGTAGAATTTTTAAACGCTTTTAAAAAAAAACATGCTGTTTTAAAAAAATGATGCCCCGGTCAAAAAAAAAAAACTGGATTTCGTTTTTTTTTTGAAACCCTTTCAAACCCCGAAAATAAAACTGTCCAAATTTTGGGGGAGGAGGTCGAGAAAAGGGGAGAAACGCAAAATTAAAAAAAAAGGGGGGGGGTGTAAAACCAGAAAGAAACTGGGAAAAGGGTGAAACTCATTGTTTTTAAATCTAAAGCATGTAAAAAGAAATTTGACCTGAAAATTTTTTAAGTTCAAAAAAAACAATTTTACCCAATTTGCCGTTTTAAAAAATTGGGAAAAAGGGGCCCCAATTCCCAAACATTTTGGGATTTTTGTACACAGGTGTTAAAGGAAACAAAAGGGGCAAGAAAACACCCCAAAACAAAGGGGTTTTTGGGGTTTTTTTCCAGGGGGGAAAACCCTTTTAAAGGCTCCCGCAAAAAACATTGGGTGGTATTTTTTACACCGGGTGCCAGAAAAGGGTGTACAAACCCTTGCAAAAAATCATAAAAAACCCCAAGGGTTTAAATCCATAATGGCTCAAAAAAAGGGAAGTTTTGGAAAATCATGCTAAAGAAGGGAAAAAAAATTTTACCAATCTTTTTTGCAAGTTCCCCCCCGAAAACAATTTTAGGATTTCCCTTTCCCCAAAAAAGGGGGTCTCCCCAAATTCCCCAAACCCTGTTTGGGTTTTGTACACGGGTGTTTTTAAAGGAAAAAAAAGATCAGCAAAAAAATCAAAAAAGCGGTTTTTAAATTTTAACCATTGAAAATTTTTTAACTCATTTAATAAAAAAAAGTGGGGGAAAATTTTTGGGGGACCGATTAAGGATGGGGGGAAAAAAAAAATCAAAAAGGGGGGGGGTGTAAAACCCAAGGGGAAATCCAAAAATGGCAAACAAATTCCCAAAATTTTTTGGGGAAATTGAAAACATGCTGGAAAGAAATTTTTTAATTTCCAAAACCCCCCAAAAAAAAATTTTTTTAAGGTAAATTTTCCTTTAACCGTTAGGGAAAAAATTTTGAATTTTAAACGCATGTCCCCTTTGGGTTTTTAAAAATCCAAAAAGAACTGTATAAAAAAACACCCCCAAAAAATGGTTTTTAAAAAATTTTAAAATTTTTAAAAGGGCGTCAAAGGCCCAAATTTAAAAAAAACTTTTTTTTTCCCCCTTCCCAAATTTTGGGGTGTACCCCAAAAAAAAGGGGGGTAAAAAAACCCAGCAAGGGTATTAAAAATGGGCCCAAAAAACATTAAGTTTGGGGAAAACCCAAAAAAAACCTAAAAACAAATTTTTTTCCTTAACCCCTTTAAACCCCAAACCAAAAAAAATTTTGGTTTTTTGGCTTTCCAAATTTGGGCAAAAAAAATTTTTCCCCAAAGAAGTTTGGGTTTTTAAAACGGTTTTCGAAAAAAAAATAAAATGCAACTTTAAAAATTAAAATTTTTGGGATTTTTACAATTTTAACCATTGGGGCCCTTTTTTAAACTCCAAAACAAAAAAAAAATTTGGTTTTATTTTGATTTGGGGGGTTTGGGGGAAAAAAATAGAGAAAAAAACAAAAAAGGGGTTTGTAAAACCCAAAAAAATATGGCGCAAAACAAACAAAAAATTTTTGGGAAAATTTTAAAAAAAGTAAACCAAATTTCAAAAACTTCTTGCTTTTTCCCCCCCGAAAATCAAGTTTTTGGGGTCAAAGCCCTTTTAAGGAAAAGGGGGAAATAAAACCCGAAATTTTTCAAAAACTTGGGATTTTTAAAAAAGGTGTTTTTTAAAAAAAAAAAAAAAAAAAAAAAAAAAAAAAAAAAAAAAAAAAAAAAAAAAAAAAAAAAAAAAAAAAAAAAAAAAAAAAAAAAAAAAAAAAAAAAAAAAAAAAAAAAAAAAAAAAAAAAAAAAAAAAAAAAAAAAAAAAAAAAAAAAAAAAAAAAAAAAAAAAAAAAAAAAAAAAAAAAAAAAAAAAAAAAAAAAAAAAAAAAAAAAAAAAAAAAAAAAAAAAAAAAAAAAAAAAAAAAAAAAAAAAAAAAAAAAAAAAAAAAAAAAAAAAAAAAAAAAAAAAGAGAAAAAATAAAGTATGCACGGTCAAAACACCATCAAAACAATGCTGGATTTTACAAGTTTTATACCATTGAAAGCCCGTTTTCAAGGCTCCAATTCAATAAACATGTGGCTGTGACTATTTTGTAGCGACGCGAGTTCCAAGAGTAGGGCTATACAACAGCAACTAAACAAAGAAGGGGTGCGTAGTAAAACCAGCAAGAGTAATACTGCCGAATAATGGCTGCAAACAAATTCGAGTTAAGTTTGGGTATAACTCATGAACTAGCATGCTAGAGACACGAAATTTGTACCGAATCTTCCTGCATAGTCCTCATCCGAAAATCAAGTTTTCATGGCTCAATTTCGTTAACCGGAAATACGCAATGACGATATCAAGTTCCTCAAAGCAGTCAATGGATTTTTTAACAGTGCGTCAAGAGAACATAAGTAGCACGTCAAAAACCATCAAAACAATGCTGGATTTTTCAAGTTTTATACCATGGAAAGCCCGTTTCAAGGGCTCAATTCAAATAAACATTGGCTGTGACTATTTGTAGGCGACGGAGTGTCCAGAAGTAGGGCAGTACAACACAACAGCAAAGAAGGGTGCGTATAAAACCGCAAGGTATACTGCCGAATAATGGCTGCAACAAATTCGAGTTAAGTTTGGGTATAACTCAGAACTAAGCATGCTAGAGACACAATTGTCACGAATCTTCCTTGCATAGTCCTCCACCCAAAATCAAGTTTCATGCTCAAATCTGCCGTTTCATACCGGAAATTACGGCAAGTGACGATACTCCGAATGTCCCTCAAAGCATTCTAATGGATTTTGTACACAGTGCTGTTCGAAAGAGAAACATAAGTATGCACGGTCAAAACACCATCAAACAATGCTGATTTTACAAGTTTTATACCATTGGAAAGCCCGTTTCAAGGCTCCAATTCATATAAAACATGTGCTGTGACTATTTTGAGGCGACGCGAGTGTCCAGAGAGTAGGCTAGTACAACAGCAACTAGCAAAGAAGGGCGTTAGTAAAACACAAGATATACTGCCGAATAATGCTGCAAACAATTCGGAGTTAAGTTTGGGTATAACTCATGAACTAGCATGCTGAGACACGAAATTTGTACCTGAATCTTCCTGCATAGCTCACCAATAAGTATCTCAATTGCTCTAACAAATTCGGAATGCATACCCAAGTCCAATCAGTAATGGATTTTTGTACACATGCTGTTCGAAAGAGAAACATAAAGTATCACGTCAAAACACTCAAAACATGCTGATTTTTACAAGTTTTATCCATTGGAAAGCCCTTCAAGGGCTCCAATTCAAAAACATGTGCGTGACTTTTTGTAGCGACGCGAGTGTCCAGAGTAGGGCAGTACAACAGCACTAGCAAAGAGGTGCGTGTAACCACAAGGTATACCCAAATGCTGCAAACAAATCGATAAGTTGTAAATCATGATGCTGAACCATTCCTATTTCTTCTCATCCAAAAGTTTCATTCATGCGTTACAATTACCAGTACGAACCCATTCTAAGCTGTCTATGGATTTACACATGCTGTGAAAAGAAAAAGCACGTCAAAACACTCAAAACATCGATTTACATTATACCTGGAAACCCTTCAAGCTCAATCAATAAAATGTGTTGACTATTTAGCGCCGAGTGCATAGGCAGACACACAACTAGCAAAGGTCTATAAACACAAGATACTGCCGATAAGGCGCAAACAAATTCGATTATTGGTATAACTCAGACTACTGCAAACACGATTTGACTAACTCCTTGATATCCCCCGAAAATAGTTTGTCATCCCGTCTCATACGAAATTACGCAGAACGATCCTCAAACGCATTCTAGGTTTTACACAGCGTCAAAGAGAAACATAAAGTATGCACGGTCAAAACACCTCAAAACAATGCTGGATTTTTACAATTTTATACCATTGGAAAGCCCGTTTCAAGGCTCCAGATTCAAATAAAACATGTGGCTGTGACATTTTGTAGGCGACGCGAGTGTCCAGAAGTAGGGCTAGTACAACAGCAACTAAGCAAAGAAGGGGTGCGTAGTAAAACCACAAGGAGTATACTGCCGAATAATGGCTGCAAACAAATTCGAGTTAAGTTTGGGTATAACTCATGAACTAAGCATGCTAGAGACACGAAATTTGTACCTGAATCTTCCTTGCATAGTCCTCATCCGAAAATCAAGTTTCATGGCTCAATCTGCCGTCTTCATACCGAAATTACGGCAAGTGACGATACTCCGAATGTTCCTCAAACGCATGTCTAATGGGATTTTTGTACACAGTGCTGTTCGAAAGAGAAACATAAAGTATGCACGGTCAAAACCCATCAAAACAATGCTGGATTTTTACAAGTTTTATACCATTGGAAAGCCCGTTTCAAGGGCTCCAGATTCAAATAAAACATGTGGCTGGACTATTTTGTAGGCGACGCGAGTGTCAGAAGTAGGGTAGTACACAGCAACTAGCAAAGAAGGGTGCGTAGTAAAACAGCAAGGAGTATACTGCCGAAAATGCTGCAAACAAATTCGGATTAAGTTGGTATAACCATGAACTAAGCATGCTAGAACACGAATTGTACCTGAATCTCTTGCATAGTCCTCCATCCGAAAAAATTTATGGCTCAATTCCGTCTCATACGAAATTAGGCAAGTGACGATACCGAATGTTCCTCAACGCAGTCTAATGGATTTTGTACAAGTGCTGTCGAAGAAAACATAAATATGCACGGTCAAAACACCATCAAAACAATGCTGGATTTTTACATTTTTACCATTGAAAGCCCTTTCAAGGCTCCAATTCAAATAAACATGTGGCTGTGACTATTTTGTAGGCGACGCGAGTGTCCAGAGAGTAGGGCTAGTACAACAGCAACTAGCAAAGAAGGGTGCGAGTAAAACCAGCAAGGAGTATACGCCGAAAATGGCTGCAAACAAATTCGAGTTAAGTTTGGGTATAACTCATGAACAAGCATGCTAGAGACACGAATTTGACCTGAATCTTCCTTGCATAGTCCTCCATCCGAAAATCAAGTTCATGCTCAAATCTGCCGTCTTCATACGGAAATTACGGGCAAGTGACGATACTCCATGTTCCTCAAACGCATGTCTAATGGATTTTGTACACAGTGCTGTTCGAAAGAGAAACATAAAGTATGCACGTCAAAACACCATCAAAACAATGCTGGATTTTTACAATTTTATACCATTGGAAAGCCCGTTTCAAGGCTCCAGATTCAAATAAAACATGTGCTGTGACTATTTTGTAGGCGACGCGAGTGTCCAGAAGTAGGGCTAGTACAACAGCAACTTAGCAAAGAAGGGGTGCGTATAAAACCAGCAAGGATATACTGCGAATAATGGCTGCAAACAAATTCGGAGTTAAGTTTGGGTATAACTCATGAACTAAGCATGCTAGAGACACGAAATTTGACCTGAATCTTCCTGCATAGTCCTCCATCCGAAAATAATTTATGGCTCAATCTGCCGTCTTCATACCGAAATTACGGGCAAGTGACGATACTCCGAATGTTCCTCAAACGCATGTCTAATGGATTTTGTACACAGTGCTGTTCGAAAGAGAAACATAAAGTATGCACGTCAAAACACCATCAAAACAATGCTGGATTTACAAGTTTTATACCATTGGAAAGCCCTTTCAAGGGCTCAGATTCAATAAAACATGTGGCTGTGACTATTTGTAGGCGACGCGAGTGTCCAGAAGTAGGCTAGTAAACAGCAACTTAGCAAAGAAGGGGTGCGTAGTAAAACCAGCAAGGAGTATACTGCCGAATAATGGCTGCAAACAAATTCGAGTTAAGTTTGGTATAACTCAGAACTAAGCTGCTAGAGACACGAATTGTACCGATCTTCTTGCATATCCTCCATCCGAAAATAAGTTTATGGCTCAATTGCCGTCTTCATACCGAAATTACGGCAAGTGACGATACTCCGAATGTCCTCAAACGCATTCTAATGGGATTTTTGACACAGTGCGTTCGAAAGAGAAACATAAAGTATCACGTCAAAACACATCAAAACATGCTGATTTTTACAATTTATACCATTGGAAAGCCCTTCAGGCTCCAATTCAAATAAACATTGGCTTGACTATTTGTAGCGACGCGAGTGTCCAGATAGGCTATACAACAGCAACTTAGCAAAGAAGGGTGCGTATAAAACCAGCAAGGATATACTGCCGAATAATGGCTGCAAATTCGAGTTAAGTTTGGGTATATCATGAACTAAGCATGCTAAGACACGAAATTTGTACCTGAATCTTCCTTGCATGTCCTCCCGAAAATAATTTATGGCTCATCTGCCGTCTCATACCGAAATTACGGCAAGTGACGATACCCGAATGTTCCTCAACCATGTCTAATGGATTTTGTAACAGTGCTGTTCGAAAGAGAAACATAAAGTATGCACTCAAACACCATCAACATGCTGGATTTTTACAAGTTTATACCATTGGAAAGCCCTTCAAGGGCTCAATTCAATAAAACATGTGGCGCTTTTAGCGACGCATGTCCAGAGTGGCTAGTACACAAACTAGCAAGAAGGGTGCGTAGTAAACCAGCAGAGTATACGCCGAAAATGTCAAACAAATCGAGTTAATTGGTATATCAACTAAGGCTAGAGACACAATTTTTACTGAATCTCTGCTATCTCATCGAAAACAAGTTCATGCTCAATTTGCGTCTCATACGGAAATACGGCAAGTACGATACTCGATGTCCTCAACATGTCTAATGGTTTTTGTACACAGTGCTTCGAAAAGAAACATAAAGTATGCACGTTCAAAACACCATCAAAACAATGCTGATTTTTACAAGTTTTATACCATTGGAAAGCCCTTTCAAGGCTCCAGATTCAAATAAAACATGTGGCTGTGACTATTTTGTAGGCGACGCGAGTGTCCAGAGAGTAGGGCTAGTACAACAGCAACTAGCAAAAAGGGTGCGTAGTAAAACCAGCAAGGAGTATACTGCCGAATAATGGCTGCAAACAAATTCGAAGTTAAGTTTGGTATAACTCATGAACTAGCTGCTAGAGACACGAAATTTGTACCTGAATCTTCTTGCATAGTCCCCATCCGAAAATAAGTTTATGGCTCTATTGCCGTCTTCATACGAAATTACGGCAAGTGACGATACTCCGAATGTTCCTCAAACCATGTCTAATGGGATTTTTGTACACAGTGCTGTTCGAAAGAGAAACATAAAGTATGCACGTCAAAACACCATCAAAACAATGCTGGATTTTTACAAGTTTTATACCATTGGAAAGCCCTTTCAAGGGCTCAGATTCAAATAAAACATGTGGCTGTGACTATTTTGTAGGCGACGCGAGTGTCCAGAAGTAGGCTAGTACAACAGCAACTTAGCAAAGAAGGGTGCGTAGTAAAACCACAAGGAGTATACTGCCGAATAATGGCTGCAAACAATTCGAAGTTAAGTTTGGGTATAACTCATGAACTAAGCATGCTAGAGACACGAATTTGTACCTGAATCTTCCTTGCATAGTCCTCCATCGAAAATAATTTTATGGCTCATATTGCCGTCTTCATACGGAAATTACGGCAAGTGACGATACTCCGAATGTCCTCAAACGCATGTCTAATGGGATTTTTGTACACAGTGCTGTTCGAAAGAGAAACATAAAGTATCACGGTCAAAACACCATCAAAACAATGCTGGATTTTTACAATTTTATACCATTGGAAAGCCCTTTAAGGGCTCAGATTCAAATAAAACATGTGGCTGGACTATTTGTAGGCGACGCGAGTGTCCAGAAGTAGGGCTAGTACAACAGCAACTAGCAAAGAAGGGGTGCGTAGTAAACCAGCAAGAGTATACTGCCGAATATGGCTGCAAACAAATTCGAGTTAAGTTTGGGATAACTCATACTAAGCATGCTAGAGACACGAATTTGACCTGAATCTTCCTTGCATAGCCTCCATCGAAAAAATTTATGGCTATTGCCGTCTTCATACGAAATTACGGGCAAGTGACGATACTCCGAATGTCCTCAAACGCATGTCTAATGGTTTTTGTACACAGTGCTGTCGAAAGAGAAACATAAAGTATGCACGGTCAAAACACCATCAAAACAATGCTGGATTTTTACAGTTTTATACCATTGGAAAGCCCGTTTCAAGGGCTCAGATTCAAATAAAACATGTGGCTGTGACTAAAAAAAAAAAAAAAAAAAAAAAAAAAAAAAAAAAAAAAAAAAAAAAAAAAAAAAAAAAAAAAAAAAAAAAAAAAAAAAAAAAAAAAAAAAATAAAGTATGCACGGTCAAAACACCATCAAAACAATGCTGGAATTTTTACAAGTTTATACCATTGGAAAGCCCGTTTCAAGGGCTCCAATTCAAATAAAACATGTGGCTGTGACTATTTTGTAGGCGACGCGAGTGTCCAGAGAGTAGGGCTAGTACAACAGCAACTTAGCAAAGAAGGGTGCGTAGTAAAACCAGCAAGGAGTATACTGCCAGAATAATGGCTGCAAACAAATTCGAAGTTAAGTTTGGGTATAACTCATGAACTAAGCATGCTAGAGACACGAAATTTGCACCTGAATCTTCCTTGCATAGTCCTCCATCCGAAAATCAAGTTTCATGGCTCAAATCTGCCGTCTTCATACCGGAAATTACGGGCAAGTGACGATACTCCGAATGTTCCTCAAACGCATGTCTAATGGGATTTTTGTAACACAGTGCTGTTCGAAAGAGAAACATAAAGTATGCACGTTCAAAACACCATCAAAACAATGCTGGATTTTTACAAGTTTTATATACCATTGGAAAGCCCGTTTCAAGGGCTCCAAGATTCAAATAAAACATGTGGCTGTGGACTATTTTGTAGGCGACGCAGAGTGTCCAGAGAGTAGGGCTAGTACAACAGCAACTTAGCAAAGAAGGGGTGCGTAGTAAAACCAGCAAGGATAATACTGCCGAATAATGGCTGCAAACAAATTCGGAGTTAAGTTTGGGTATAACTCATGAACTAAGCTGCTAGAGACACGAAATTTGTAACCTGAATCTTCCTTGCATAGTCCTCCATCCGAAAATCAAGTTTTCATGGCTCAAATCTGCCGTCTTCATACCGGAAATTACGGGCAAGTGACGATACTCCGAATGTTCCTCAAACGCATGTCTAATGGGATTTTTGTACACAGTGCTGTTCGAAAGAGAAACATAAAGTATGCACGGTCAAAACACCATCAAAACAATGCTGGATTTTTACAGGTTTAATACCATTGGAAAGCCCTTTCAAGGGCTCCAGATTCAAATAAAACATGTGGCTGTGACTATTTTGTAGGCGACGCGAGTGTCCAGAAGTAGGGCTAGTACAACAGCAACTTAGCAAAGAAGGGGTGCGTAGTAAAACCAGCAAGGAGTATACTGCCGAATAATGGTGCAAACAAATTCGGAGTTAAGTTTGGGTATAACTCATGAACTAAGCATGCTAGAGACACGAAATTTGTACCTGAATCTTCCTTGCATAGTCCTCCATTCCCAAAATAAATTGTTATGGCTCATATTTGCCGTCTTCATACCGGAAATTACGGGCAAGTGACGATACTCCGAATGTCCCTCAAACGCATGTCTAATGGGATTTTTGTACACAGTGCTGTTCGAAAGAGAAACATAAAGTATGCACGGTCAAAACACCATCAAAACAATGCTGGATTTTTACAGGTTTAATACCATTGGAAAGCCCTTTCAAGGGCTCCAGATTCAAATAAAACATGTGGCTGTGACTATTTTGTAGGCGACGCGAGTGTCCAGACAGTAGGGCTAGTACAACAGCAACTTAGCAAAGAAGGGGTGCGTAGTAAAACCAGCAAGGAGTATACTGCGAATAATGGCTGCAAACAATTCGAAGTTAAGTTTGGGTATAACTCATGAACTAAGCATGCTAGAGACACGAAATTTGTACCTGAATCTTCTTGCATAGTCCTCCATCGAAAATAAGTTATGGCTCATATTTGCCGTCTTCATACCGGAAATTACGGGCAAGTGACGATACTCCGAATGTCCTCAAACGCATGTCTAATGGGATTTTTGTACACAGTGCTGTTCGAAAGAGAAACATAAAGTATGCACGTCAAAACACCATCAAAACAATGCTGGATTTTTACAGTTTTATACCATTGGAAAGCCCTTTCAAGGGCTCCAGATTCAATAAAACATGTGGCTGTGACTATTTTGTAGGCGACGCGAGTGTCCAGAGAGTAGGGCTAGTACAACAGCAACTTAGCAAAGAAGGGTGCGTAGTAAAACCAGCAAGGAGTATACTGCCGAATAATGGCTGCAAACAAATTCGGAGTTAAGTTTGGGTATAACTCATGAACTAAGCATGCTAGAGACACGAAATTTGTACCTGAATCTTCCTTGCATAGTCCTCCATCGAAAATAAGTTTTGGCTCATATTGCCGTCTTCATACCGGAAATTACGGGCAAGTGACGATACTCCGAATGTCCTCAAACGCATGTCTAATGGGATTTTTTACACAGTGCTGTTGAAAGAGAAACATAAAGTATGCACGTCAAAACACCATCAAAACAATGCTGGATTTTTACAGTTTATACCATGGAAAGCCCTTTCAAGGGCTCCAGATTCAAATAAAACATGTGGCTGTGACTATTTTGTAGGCGACGCGAGGTCAAAACACCTCAAAACAATGCTGGATTTATTTTACAAGTTTTAAAACAATAGTGAGCAAAAGCCCGATTTCATTCAAGGGCTTCCAGCTTCAAAATAAAACATGGCGACTATTGGATGTCAACATGGAGTTTCAAGTCATTAAAGGGTGAAAAGCAACGCGAGTGTCCAGAGAGTAGGGCTAGTACAACAGCAACTTAGCAAAGAAGGGGTGCGTAGTAAAACCAGCAAGGAGTAACTGCCGAATAATGGCTATAATCTTATTGAAAATCATCAAGCATGCTAGAGACACGAAATTTGTACCTGAATCTTCCTTGCATAGTCCTCCATCCGAAAATCAAGTTCATCGCTCAAATCTGCGTCTTCATACCGGAAATTACGGGCAAGTGACGATACTCCGAATGTTACTCAAACGCATGTCTAATGGATTTTTGTACACAGTGCTGTTCGAAAGAGAAACATAAAGTATGCACGGCAAAACACCTCAAAAGCAATGCTGGATTTTTACAAGTTTTATACATTGGAAAGCCCGTTTCAAGGGCTCCAGATTCCAAATAAAAGATAGTGCAGTGACTATTTTAGTAGGCGCGCAGTGTCCAGAGAGTAGGGCTAGTACAACAGCAAACTTAGCAAAGAAGGGTAGTTGGTAAAACCAGCAAGGAGTATACTGCCGAAAATGGTCAAACAATTCGATTGCTTTGGTATAACTCATGAACTAAGCTATGCTAGAGACACAAATTTCGTACCTGAATACTTCGTGCATAGTGCTCCATCCGAAATTCAAGTTCATGGCTCAATATTTGCCGTCTCATACCGGAAAATAACGGGCAAGTGACGATACTCCGAATGACCATCAAACGTCATTTACCATTGGGTTTTGCTACACAGTGCTTTCGAAAGAGAAACATAAAGTATTGCACGGCAAAACACCCCAAAACAATGCTGGATTTTTACAAGATTTAGCAAGAAGTGGAAAGCCCGTTCAAGGCTCCAGATTCAAATAAAACATGTGGCTGAACTATTTTGAGGTACGCGAGTGTCCAGAAGTAGGGCTAGTACAAAGCAAACTTAGCAAAGAAGCTGGAGTCCACGATAGTAAAACCATGCAAGGAATCATTACTGATCCGAAAATGGCTTGCAAACAAATTTCAGAGAGTTAAGTCATAATGCTGGTATACTCATGAACTAAGCATGCTAGAGACCACGAAATTTGTACCTGAATCTCCTGCATAGTCCTCCATCGAAAACAATTTATGGCTCATCTGCCGTCTTCATACCGAAATTACGGCAAGTGACGATACTCCGAATGTTCCTCAACGCATGTCTAATGGGATTTTGTACACAGTGCTGTTCGAAGAGAAACAAAAGTATGCACGGTCAAACACCTCAAACATGCTGGATTTTTACAGTTTTTACCATTGGAAGCCCGTTTCAAGGGCTCCAGATTCAAATAAAACAGTGCTGTGACTATTTTGAGCGCGCGAGTGTCAAGAGTAGGGCTATACAACAGCACTACAAAGAAGGGGTCGATAAAACAAGGGTTACGCAATATGGTGCAAACAAATTGGAGTAAGTTTGGTTAATCATGAACTAGCATGCTAGAGACAAATTTGTACCTGATCTCTTGATAGTCCTCATCCGAAAAAAGTTTAGGCTAATCTGCGTTTATCCGGAAATTAGGAAGGACGATACTCCGAATGTTCCTCAAACCATGTTAATGGTTTTTGTACACGTGCTGTTCGAAAGAGAAACATAAGTATGCACGGTCAACACCTCAAAACAAGCTGATTTTTACAAGTTTATACCTTGGAAGCTTTCAAGGGCTCCAGATTCAATAAACATGTGGCTGTGACTATTTTGTAGGCGACCGAGTGTCCAGAGAGTAGGGCTAGTACAACACATTACAAGAAGGGTGGTAGTAAAACCAGCAAGGAGTAACTGCCAAAATGGTTATAACTCATGAACTAAGCTGCTAGAGACACGAAATTGTACCTGAATCTTCCTTGCATAGTCCTCATCCGAAACAAGTTTCATGCTCAAATCTGCCGTCTTCATACC
Source organism: Pycnopodia helianthoides (assembly GCA_032158295.1). Classification (NCBI taxonomy): domain Eukaryota; kingdom Metazoa; phylum Echinodermata; class Asteroidea; order Forcipulatida; family Asteriidae; genus Pycnopodia; species Pycnopodia helianthoides. The sequence continues at coordinate 8,998,144 of CM063263.1, read as the reverse complement.
GGAAATTACGGCAAGTGACGATACTCCGAATGTTCCTCAAACGCATGTCTAATGGGATTTGTACACAGTGCTGTTCGAAAGAGAAACATAAGTATGCACGGTCAAAACACCTCAAAACAATCTGGATTTTACAATTTTTACCATGGAAAGCCGTTTCAAGGGCCCAGATTCAATAAATGTGGCTGTGACTATTTGTAGGCGACGCGAGGTCCAAAGTAGGCTAGTACAACAGCAACTTGCAAAGAAGGGTGGTAGTAAAACCACAGGATATACTGCGAAATAAATGTATAAATCATGAACTACATGCTAGAGACACGAAATTTGTACTGAATCTTCCTTGCATATCCCCATCGAAACAATTTCATGCTCAATCTGCCGTCTTCATACGAAATTACGGCAAGTGGGCCCATACTCCCAAATTCCCCAAAAGCATGTCTAATGGGATTTTTTTAAAACAGTGCTGTTCGAAAAAGAAAACATAAAATATTTCACCGGGCCCAAACACCCCTCAAAAAAAATTCTGGATTTTTTAAAAAGTTTTATTTCCTTGGAAAACCCCCTTTTAAGGGGTCCAAAATTCAAAAAAAAACATGTGGCTGTGCAAATTTTTTAGGCGGGGCGCGAGGTCCAAGAGTAGGGCTAGTAAAACAGCAAAATTACCCAAAAAAGGG